>PVKC010018896.1:0-19541 GCA_004027635.1 Crocidura indochinensis
TTTTTTTTCTTTTATAAGATCTTTATTTAAGCACCATAATTGCAAGCATGATTGTAGTTGAGTTTCAGGTCTTAATTTTCTTACTTTTTCAAAAATCTTAACTTTTAAGTGACTAGAGAGTATCATAGAGGTAAAGGATCATGCCTCTTATTTTGTTCACTTCTGTTCCGTCCCTGAGCACAGAGCCTGGGTAAACTCTGCTAGACAAAATATATCTTTTAAATAACTAGGCATATTGTATTTAACAACAATTACATCTGAATTAGCTATTATTTTATATATTAGTAGAGAAAATAGCATGAATATGATACCACTGTCATTTAGTTAATGGATGTTTACTCTAGTACAAAAACTCATAGAAACTTAGGCTCTTTTTAGTAGACTATTTTGAAGTATAGTATGTTTGCTTGAGCAATATTAAAATACTATTTAATGCAATTGCTTCATTTAATCTTGTTACTAAAAAAGAGATCCAACAACGGATAGTTTGCACCTTTGCCTATTTTAATTATTTTAGGATTTTATTCTTTTCTTGCTTTGTTTCTGGGCACTCACAAATCAGCTCAGGACTTACTTCTAGCTTTTTGCTCAGGTATCATTCCTGGTGGTGCTGTGAGGTACTGGGGATTGAAAAAGGATCAGCTGTATGCAAGGCTTACCTTCTATACTATCTCTCTAGCTCCAATTTATAGTTATTTTAATAAGTACCTTTAATAATTACTTTATGACTAACATTATAAGAATACTAACTTTCTCTTTTTTTGGTTTTTGGGTCACAGTCGGCAGTGCTCAGGGGTTTCTCCTGGCTCCATGCTCAGAAATTGCTCCTGGCAGGCACGGGGGACCATATGGGGCACCGGGATTCGAACCGAAGACCTTTTGCATGAAAGGCAAATGCCTTTCCTCCATGCTATCTCCCGGTCCCCAGAATACTAAACTTTCATAAAACTTTCTCCATTATTAGTGCTCTTGGAATAATTTCTATCTTATCACAAAAATATCCACTATCCATTATGTTGCAAATACTTGCAGTTAAATAGCTGAATGTGTATATATACTGCTATCATTTCAGAATCAAAAAGAAAGATTTGTGCTGTTTTTCATTTCCTTTTTCAGAATCTTTCTGTGCTCCCCAAAATGAAATTTATATCTATATAAAATAATAAAATTGCACAGAAGGATATCTTAAGTTGTTATAGACACAAAAATATCTAGCTTTCCTTATGGTATTCATATCTATGATACAAATGGAAAACTATTTGTCCTTATGGCATTGCACCTTTTTGTGTTATTTTGTTTTGGGGCCACAACCTGTGTGGCTTATTTCTGGCTTGTTTCAAGGCTTATTTCTGGCTCTGCACTCAGGAATCACTCCTGGTAGGGGCATGCGGATTTTAAGTGGTGTTGGGTTGCAACTCTCAAGGCTACACACTATGCTCTATACTTTTTTTTTTGACCCCTGCACCTTTTAGTAGTGGTGAACAATATTCACTGGTACTTTATGGGGCAAAAATGAAGACTAATATCTGAAGACTCAAATTTCTTAGTAATGAATTTGGGGATGTGTAGTGGGGAGGTATTGGGTTATATCAGGCTTTATTCAGGGCTTATTTCTGGGCTCTGTACTTAGGCGATTGCTCCTACTGGTGCCTGGGGACCATATGCCACCTCTGGGATTGAACCCCTGGTCAGTAGCATGCAGGACAACACTTTAACCTGCTTTCTAGGTCTCTGGCCCCTCTGCTGTGTACTTTTGAAAATTAAATAGTCAACGCTATTTCACAGCAGTGTGGTATAATGTGGGCTCAAGACAAATCAGATAAGATTGCATTATACCTATGCCCCTATTTTAGTTCATATTTTAAATGTGATGTTTCAAAGCAATCATGTTAACAGATCCTACTGATTAATCAAATTTTACTTAAAATTTTCTAGTCTTACTTATTTTAAAGCAGTGTGAAATAGAATTTGTCCTTCGATAGCATTGGATCTTGTGGCTAGTTTTGTTTCCCAGCTATAAAAGGCCTATACATACAAGAGCTATAGAAGGCCTTACATGGGTAAGTGTAATGTTGTTATTATTATTGTTATTAGTTCTTTGGCCACTTCCAGTGGTGCTCAGGCTCCTAGTTCTGAGCTCAGGAATCACAGGCTTTGGGGACCCTATGGCATGCTGGGAATCCAATCTGGGTCAACCACATGCAAGGCAAATGCCCTACCCACTGAGCTATAGCTTTGGCCCTGTGTATTATTATTATTTTTAAATTAAAGATGTTAGGGCCCGGGAGATAGCATGGAGGTAAGGCATTTGCCTTTCATGCAAAAAGGTCATTGGTTTGAATCCCAGTGCCCCATATGGTCCCCCGTGCCTGCCAGGAGCAATTTCTGAGCATGGAGCCAGGAGTAACCCCTGAGCACTGCCGGGTGTGACCCAAAAACAAAAAAACAAAACAAAAAAACAAAACAAAACAAAAAGATGTTAAGCAACAGAGACTCCCAAAGCACATATAACAAACATTTCTGTTTCATATTTCCAAGCATTGTGCCATGTTTATAGCCCTAACATAAATTTTTTAAATCTAAGACATAATTTATTTATTTATTTTTTATTTTTTTGGTCACACTGGGCAGTGCTCAGGAGTTACTTCTGGCTATATGCATAGGATTCACTCCTGGCAGGTTCAGTGGACCATCTAGATGCTGTGGATTGAACCTGGGTCTGCTGTTTGCAAGGAAAAGCCCTATAAGCTACTCCAGCCTCCAGCCCTAATAATTTGATTGAGTATTTAATCTCAATTAATTAAACCAATCAATGAATTATAAACTTACTGTTTATTTAATATTATTAAATTCTTTTATCTTATTTTAATAAATATTATTTAATTATATAAATAATGAATAATTAAATAATATCTCCTTCCTCCCCTTGGTTAGAAGAAAAAAATTACATATGAATATTCCCTTCCAATAAAACAAGACTAGTGCTTATATATTAAAGTGGATCCAGATTTAGAGATTTTCTTTTTTCATTAATTTTTATTTTTGATTATGAGAACAAAGATGCAAAGAAAGAGGCCAAGGTAAAGTTACAATAGAAGGACAATCACCCATAAACAGAATTCTCAGTTGTCCCATTGCTGATATCTTAACTTTGAACTTTCAGCCAAAGAACATTAAGAAAAATAAAACAGAACCCATGTACAATTACTTGTCCCTCAAGTCCCCAGATTGTATACATAATATTTCTTAGCAGCACACAAAGCAATCTAAAGCCATAAAACTTATGTAACTCCTTAGACATTGAAGGCAAAGTACTTTTTCACATTTCCATGCACATGCATATTAGTTTAATGTTAACCTCAAAAGTTTAAGTGGGTTGTTTTTCTTAAGGATTAGAGTCAAAGGAGCACAGTAAAAACAGTGTTAGAGTGGCAATTATTGTTTGCATAGGCACATCAAAATATGAGGGACATGGCAAGGAAAAGCCTTGGCCTAAATACAAGGAGACCCTACCCCTGAAGTTTCCTGACATAAGATTAACTCTAGGCTCCAGGCTAACTAGTTTGTTCAATCCAGGTTATTGTCTGTAGTGCCAATACACTTTTATTTTTTCACACAGTTTCTATTGTTGGTATCATGCTCTGTATTAAAGATTATGGAATCTGCATATCCTATATTGCAGTCAGGATGGTGCAGAGATTCCTCTCATTTCACCTCACAATTAAAGGGCAATGCAGAGAACCCTGTCCTGTAGAGCAGGTCGTTGTTGTTGTCAAGTCTTCTTAGTGTTAAGGGAAGTCTCTTTTGAGCAGGTCGATGTCAGATCTGTGGTAGGGTCTTCCCTGGTAGATGATTGCTTCCAGGTGTTGTTATAAGAAACCTTGGATGTTTCATAGATAGCTTCCCTGGTTCAGGGGTGAATGGAGGATGCCCATTCTTCTGAGGCCTGTGCCAGGTCATTATATCAATGTTCAGGGGGTAAAGTCCCATTGCACTATGAGATTTGTGTGTTTCAATTTCTATTAGATAGGAACTTATTTGTATGTATAGTATTTTTCCCATTTTAATGTGCCTATGCAAACAAGGAACAATGCCACGTGACGCTAACAGCGCATATGGGGGCCATAAGAACAAGTCCAACAATCCCCATGACATGGTTCAATCATAAGCATTAAACTGAGGAACTCTTCTACCAAAATTCCTTATTGAACAGCTCACAAACAGAAGAAAAGATAAAAAGTGCGTAGACTCATCACAGTAAAATACTATTTAGAAAGAGTTATAGCTGTTAAAGAAAATACACATAAAATATTCAAAAGACACATATGCCCATTTTATGTATCTTGAAACAGTTGGGGGTTGTTAAATCCAATGCACGACTTTGGTGTGTGATTAGAACTGTGTAGTACTGAAGTTAAAAAGGGTAAATATGGGTTACTGATGGTTGGGGGTGAGAGAGTTAAGGAGTAATAATGAGCTTTGTAGGGGTATGCGAAAGGGCAGAATCTGTTGGGGCAAGAGGTCGGTTTTGATGTCTAACAAATTAAAGAACTGAGGGTAAAGAGGGTTAATTAAAGAGAAGATAATGAATCCAGATTGGGAGATGAGGGAGTAGAAGGGGCTCTGGTGTGGAGGAGGGGAAATGTATCAGAGGGGTTATATACATTGTATAGATTAACTGTTTATGGATTAGGCTTGGCAGTCAGAGAGGACCACTGTATAGGAAGTCACGTCTACAATATACACTGATTTTAGAGACCTATTTGAATATTATCCTTCAAATCTAGAGAATTCAATTTTTTTTTCTAGAAACAGTCGAGAATTAAGAATATTTTGGGGTGTTGTTAAAAAGTATATATGTCGCTCGGGCTTGTGCCTTTTTTTGAAAATGAATACTAGGAAGAAAAGAACTCCTGAATGGGGTCCAGTATGCATAGGGGAGGAATTTCTCTCCCCCACCCTCCCCCCAGGGCCCGATTTACCAGGCGTGGCCCTGAAGACCAATCTGACTTGGGGGAATCTCAGTCTCCTGGACTAAGTGGTCAGCCCAGGTGTCTTATGGCTAGCTGTCCTGCCCAGAGCCCCCAACGTACCAGCTGAAGAGAAACAGAAGACCAGATATAGGGATTTTTCTTATGGATACTGGCAATTCCTTTTATTGTAGTGGAAAATGGATGCCTATATTAGAAGAGAGTAGGGTGTGGACTCTGTGTCAACTAATAGGGTTTTGTGCTCTGGGTTTAGGGAAGGCAGGATAAGGGGATTAACCAAGGTAGGGTATGTGCTCTGGATTTTAAAAGAGGGTGTGTGTTTAAAGTGTATAAGATTAAAAGTGGAGGCAAGAGTTTGGGAGCATTCTATTTTCTTAGAAATTTTAAGTTTGTTGCATACATTCAAATATAAAATTTCAAATTATTCAAATATCTCTTGGAAATTTCACTTTTTTTTTGTTTGTTAGTTTTTTGTTTGTTTGGGGGCCACACTGACAGAGCTCGGGAGATTTTCCCATGCCCTGCACACAAGAAATACTCCTGGAAATGCTAAAGAACTATATAGATGCTGGGAATTGAATCCTAGTAGACTAGGTGAAAGACAAGTGTCATACCATCATACTATGGCTTGGCCTATCTCTTTGAAATTGTGTTTTGTTTCTGGGCCACACCCAGGGTTCTCAGGATTTACTCCTGGTTCTCATCTGTTTTCAGAGATCAGTCCTGGTGATGCTCAGTCCATCATATGTGGTGCTAGGGATTGGACCCTGGCTTTTAGCATGCAAGTCAAGTGCCTAGCTACTGTTCTATCTCTCGGGCTGCCATGACCTAACTTCTATAGGAACAATAAATGTTGTTTTATAACAAAAGATTTTTAGAGATCTGTGTTATCTTTAATCTAAACCAAACACATGAACAAACTGTTCCTAAAACAAAAATTTTAGCAGCTCTAGAAAATAACAGTAATTTTAATTCAATCTGTATAGATGTGAAATATTTTAGCATTCAACTTTGGCTCTTAATAAAGAGAAAATTGTTTTGTCACTTGTTGAATGAGAAGTTTGCCAAACAAACATAATATAAACCCTCACAGGACGTATGCCAGTTTGGCAGGCAGCAATCTGAAATCATTCTAAATAAAACCATAATTTTGGTACCTGTTTTTTTTTTTTGCAACTCTCCTTTTTTCTTATGGATTACTGTAAGATGCTGGAAATGTGTAAGCATTAAAATATCTTAGATATCAAGTTCAAAAAAAATCCTAGGCTGTTATTTATCTCCCAGTTTCCCACAAGCCCTATCCAAAAGATCAGGCATTTTTTTTTAATGGCTTTTGGGCCACACCCGGTGACGCTCACAGGTTACTCCTGGCTATGTGCTCAGAAGTCGCTCCTGGCTTGGGGGACCATATGGGAAACCTGGGGATCGAACCATGGTCCGTCCTAGGCAAGCCCAGGAAAGGCAGGCACCTTACCTCCAGTGCCACCGCCCGACCCCAAGACCAGGCAATATTAGGGAAACAGATAATTTCAGAGGTTGTTCTCAGAAGCTAAGGAAAAGCAGGCATGTTTGAGTGGTTTATTTGTGCTGTCTTTGCTAGATACATAGGATTCCATTGTGCTATTGGCCAAGTCTTCTCAATGGAACCTGTCATGTAGAGACTTGATCTCTATCTAATTAAATTCACATAGCAAAACTTTGTGAAATATTTTAAAGAAGTTTAGGTTTTACTTGAATTTATTTGAACAAGTTGTGCTTGTTTAAGAAGTCTAGACTTGGGTCAGTGGTATGGTGGTAAAATATATCTCATAGTACAGTTGATTAATTCAATATAGTATCTAATATTATATTCTACTAGACGAACATATATTCAACTTTCAAAGGTAATAATTATAAATGTCATTGCCATTTCAATTGCTCTATAAACATTGTCATTTATGACAATTTCAACACTATGTCATAAATCTCACATGAACTTTAAAAATTAAATAACATTTGGGGTCGGAACAATAGGGCAGTGGTAGGGAATTTGTGTTGCATGCCGCTGACCCAGGATGGATTTTGGTTTGATCCCTGGCATCCCATATTGTCCCTGAGCCAGGCGCAATTTCAGAGTGCAGAGTCAGGAGTAACATCTGAGCATCACCAGGTTGGCCCCAAAACCAATAAAACAAACAAGAAAACAAATACAAATTAAATAACATTTTGCATTGTGAGGATTATATAGTAGTTCTTTAGGTAGAGTTTTCTAGTAAAGATATTGTTTAAAGGTAAGTTTATCTTTTTTAAATTTTTATTTATTTATTTGGTTTTTGGGTCACACCCGGCAGTGCTCAGGGGTTACTCCTGGCTCCATGCTCAGAAATTGCTCCTGGCAGGCACGGGGGACCATATGGGGCACCGGGATTCGAACTGATGACCTTTTGCATGAAAGGCAAACGCCTTACCTCCATGCTATCTCCCGGGCCCCTAAATTTTTATTTTTAATTATGAGAACAAAGATGCAAAGAATAGGACAATGTAAAGTTACAGTGGAAGGACAATCACCCATAAGCAGAATTCTTAGTAGTACCATTGCTGATGTCTTAACTTTGAACTTTCAGCCAAAGAATATTAAGAAAAATAAAACAGAACCCATGTACAATTACTTTCTCCCTCAAATCCCCAGATAGTAGTACATAATATTTCTGAGCATCACACAAAACAATCTGAAGAAATAAGAAATAACTCCTTAAACATTGAAGGAAAAGTACTTTTTTACATTTCCATGCACATGCCTATTAATTTAAGTTAATCTCAAAAGTTTAAGTGGGTTGTTTTTTTAAGGATTAGAGTCAAAAGAGCACAGTAAAAACGGTGTTAGAGTGGCAATTATTATTTGCATAGGCAAAGGTAAGTTTATCTTTAATATAATTATTGTATGTTAAAAAGTTGTTATCCTTATGTCTCATATTATTAAAATATTTAAGTTGTTTAATGAAAATATAATATAGATAAAATGTAAGAGGCCACAGAAAAGAATATCATTTACATGGTGGGAAAAATAGAAGGCTGATTATAAAAAGTTTTAACAATAGGTGGTGTTAGTTAGATGGGTTAGTTACTATTGCATTTATTAGGCATGATTATCATGTAAAGGATAGCACATGGCATTTTTATTAAATTAAATGATAATGAAATCATTCTCTAGGAGCTTAATTTCAGGCAGGCTTTTACTACATTGAAGAGGTACAGAAACAAAGACAGTTCAGTTATACCCTGTGAGAACATATAATATTTCCTTACAGGTGTGCTTGCTTGTGATATATATAATTTTTTTCCTGTTTTTATTTTATTTATTATTTATTTTTTGTTTTTTGGGCCACTCCCGGTGGTGCTCAGAAATTGATCCTGGCAGGCAAAGGGGACAATATGAGATGCCGATTCAAACCATCCATCCTGGGTTGGCCGCTAGCAAGGCAAATGCCCTACTGCGGTGCTATCTCTCCAGTATAACTTTTGTTTTAGGAGAGTTAATTTTCAAAGATTATTAGGTGGATCCTAATAAAAGCAGAACTGATCAACAAAAGGCCAGATTATTTTATTTCGCTTTTTTGGTTTTTTGGGCCACACCCCGTGACGCTCAGGGGTTACTCCTGGCTATTCGCTCAGAAGTCGCTCCTGGCAGGCACGGGGGACCATATGGGGAACCGGGGGATCGAACCAAGGTCCGTCCTAGGTTAGCGCAGCCACCTTATCCCCAGTGCCACCGCCCGGCCCCTTTTTTTCACTTTTTAAGACAAAATTGTAAAGGCAAAAATCAGATTTTATCACTGCTTTCTGATTGACAGTTATATTCTGCTTTTCTGCAAAGTATGTCTTACTACCTCAGGCTTCCAATCTTTTTCATAAGTGTTACTGTCTTCCAGCTGATAGAAACGGGATCTCAACTTTCATTCGCTTATTTTAAACAGGGATAAGTGATGTTTTTATATGCTGTCCTTTTGTGCCAGTTTGTTGACCAAATTTATGTGTTCACATTCATTAATCAGCCATGGACTCTTCAAGAGAGATGTTGTGTCTTTTTGCACTTCATTTTACTTTTGGTAACATTTTATGTGAATCAATCATCCTACTTGTGGTGACCATTTTTGAGTTCATTTATTCTTCCCTTATATCAATGGTAATTTGTTTCAGCTTCATAATAAAACATAGTAACATTAACAGAATGTGAAATATTTTAATTTCCTTTTTTCTCTATGATGCTTTCTCCATGGAGTCTCTTGAAAGCATGATAAAATAAAAATAAAGGAAAAAAATAGAAAAAGGATAGTTGTTAATGGCAGAATACTTAGAATTTTATTTAGAATAGAAAGATCTAGTTTTCCTGCTTACAATTGATATTATAGTGAATGTAAGTTAGCATGTAAGTCATTTAATTTTGTATAATATATATTAATATCAACAATTTAATTATAGATTATTAATTTGTTAATAATTAAAATTATATTTCCCCATCCTAAAATTATATTTTAATTTACTGATTTATATTAATTATTACCAGATGTTTTTGTGTTTATTAATATTTCTTACTTTAAAAGATGTAAGAAAATTCAGAAAATAAATGGGGAGTACTTGGGTCATACTCAGGACCTCATAAGTGCACACAAAATCGTTTTCTATGTTCTATAATTTGTTAGCATGCCTGTAGTACATATTATCCGTTCATGGATGCATATAGAATTTTCCTAGTCAGAAATGCAGTACTCTGCCAGGAATAGCAAGGAAAGTGAAAATGCTTTATGAGTTTTGTAATTACAAGCCTAAATGCTAATGAGGTGGTTGCCTGTGTAGGTTGAAGTGAAAAATTAAAAAGAGGGTCTTAAAGATAACAGTGAATTCCGGTGTCCTTGAGTTTATTTTATTCCATTGACAGTCACTAAATTATGGAAAGAAATGTTCAAATAACACACACGAGAAACAGTGATTTTTTTAATAGAAAGTAGTTTCTGCTAATAGCCAGTGTAACTGACATTAAAAGTCCATTAGCTAACCCAGTTTAAATAGTGGTTGATGCCCTGTCAGATAAATGTATACTGGAAATTTTATTCAACATAGTAATAGTGGTTCTCTAATTTTCCTAAAACCACATAAAATAGAACTGAGCTGATACTAATAGTAGGGGTGCTAATAAACAGGCAGAGATTTCTGATGGAGCTAAAGTAACTTACAACACAAAAAAGATAAGAAATGGTTCTACAAAGCCAGCATGTAAGAACATTTTATCATTTGCCAACCAGAAAAATTGTGTCCAAAGAAGCATATTTTAACTGAGGCACACTTTTAAAATACATTTTTTACTATTAGACTCAGTAACAGAGTCTTTTAAAAATAATACATGCCTATTCTAGAACTATTTAAGTTTGTAAAAGAATGAGTTGGTGGGTGAGAAAAGAGAACAGGGGAAGAGAGTAAAAATTAAAATATAGCTTAATGTATGCTAATGTCCTTATGATGGATATGATGGTGACATTTAAAAGCCATTTGTTTTGTGCTGCTTACAGTGATATCCAAAGCTTGTATTATCCCACCTTTCCCCCCATGTTTTAATTATTTTTGTACGAAATATTTTAAGTTATACATTGAATACAAAATCTTTACTAAGTCCTCCTCTAAGATATTACTGGTAAGTTATTGCTATGAAGCTAATTAAGGGCTGCTCAGTAATGGAAAGTGTGAGTTAAGAACAGGGTAGTAATTAATCAGTGGCTGTCATGTCAGAACAGTCTGAAGTATTATGGAAACCTTTTTTCTTACCCTTGCCCCATTATCAGACCATTAGTGAAATCCATCCAGGACACAATAGGGATCCCTACTTCAGTTTATGACCCCAGTACTTATAATTGTGGATCTTTCTAACTGTGTTCTTATTTATATTTACAACATATGTGCTTGCTACTGTACTTTTTCTTTTGTCTTTTTCCTTTCTTTTTTAATTTCTTATCTTCCTTTTTCTTTTTTCTTTCATTTATTTTTAAATAACTTTTCTCACTTATCTGGAAATAAATGTATTATGGCTAACTGTGTCAACTTTTTGCTCTCTCTCTTTTTTTAAAATAAAGTAAAAATAATTAAGTCACTTGTTATATTTAAAAATTTCTATATAACTTCTCACTTTATTGGAAATGGGGAAAAGAAATGAAAAAAAGAGCAAAGAATAAAATAACTGCTACTTAATTATAGTAAAAACTGCTACTTAATTATAGTAGAGTGTTAAAGATGTCCTTGTTATGTTCACAAATTTTCATACAGCCATTCTTAAATGGCTAAATAAATGATAGATAAATAAATTCAAGTACTGTTTTTGATGTGCTGTTTTAATTCATTCATATCAAGACAGAGTGTAAAGGCTTCTCTGAATGAATTGAAAGCTTATATGTACAGGGTTTATGTAATTAAATTCCTAACTAAAATCCCACTTACTAACATATTGCATGCAGGACTTAATGACTAATCTGATCTTTAGTAACTAAAATGTTAATGACAGATGAGAATTGCATATTTTTATTTTTAATAATAAAATATTTATTTTGACCAAAGTGGATTACATATCTTTCACAGTAATATTTTAGGTACATGTTAACATTGAATCAGGGGAATTCCCATCACCAAAGTTGTTCTCCCTCTACTCCCATTCCCAGCTTGCATCCCATATCCTCCTCCTAGTATAAGTGCTAGTATAAGTGGTCCCCTCTGTGTCTAGCTTGTTGTATATTGGATATCAATTATTTTGCCATTGGTTTTGGATATGGTGTTTAAGTCTGATCATTTTTATTACTACTTAGTGATCATAAAACTGTTTTGTCTTGGTACCCTTCTTATTTCCCCCTCAATTTGAGAGGCTAAACAAGATGTTTCAAGTTGTATGGTTCTTTTTGAAGAAAATAAAATAAATAAAATGGGGTAAAAATCAAGCAAGCCAAAAATGGGTGAACTTCTTAGAGGCTCTCAACATCAGTTTGAGAGAAGAAAGGAAGACAAACACCACAAAAATACAAATAGAAAAATCAAGCAACAAATCCAACGAGCACTACAACAATAAAGGCAAGCACCATATAATAACCATGTTTCTGAAGTAAAAGCAAAACAGAGCGCACACAATGAAAGCAACAACAATAACAAAACGAAGAATAAATAAATAAATAAAAATAAATAAATAAATATATTTTGCGCTGCTTTTTTTTCTCTGCATAAACAAAGTAAATATTGGGAAAATTAGAAAGGGAATTCCCTTGGCCTATGAGATACAGGGTTTCTCCACCCTTGAAGTATACTATCATGGGAATAACTAAGACTCCCCTAGGTCCTTTTGTGGTGTATGGAAGACTTCTGCTCAGTCATGGGTGATAAAATCAGACCTCTGTATCTAGAGATCTTGATATCTGCACAGGTCAAGGAATAGAGCTTATGATGAAGTTTTTCTTTATGATTCTAGAAGTTTTGTTTTTTTCACTGTCGTTTTAATCAGTCTTCTGTAGTTCGTAGTCTTGGTTCTTGCACTGATCCTAGGATGAAGCCTGGGAAGTCTTTCGTTGTGTTTCCAGAAAATCCATTCAGTTACAGTTGTCTCAGTCAGACATCTGGAATTAGAGATCTTGGTTGTTGTACAGATTGTAGGCTAAAACCTAGACTAGGGCTTTTTTTTTTATTGGTCCCAGGATACGTTCTGCCCAGTCATTGTTGTCACAGTCAGTCATCTGTATCATCTGATAGTGCTCTTGGTTTTTGCACAGAACAAAGGATGACAAGTCTTCTGAATCTATCTTATCATTAGATGATGAGGTAAGACAACCTGCTCTTATATCAAGTTGTTACCATTTCCTCATTGTCAGGATATCATATAAAAATTGGCACATGTTGGTGCCAGAGCAGTATTAAGGTGCCCCATATGGTCCCCCGTGCCAGCCAGGAGCAATTTCTGAGCATGGAGCCAGGAGTAACCCCTGAGCACTGCCGGGTGTGACCCAAAAAACCACAAAAAAATTAAAAAAAAAAAAAAAAAAGAATGTCCCAGGGGGAGTTTGGTTCCTAGAGCTGCGGTGGAGAACTGTATCAGTTCTATGTCTGCGATCTGGGGTTCAAGGTTGAACAGTCGCTGTTTAATCACCTGGAGTCTAAGTTGGGTCCACATGGCATATGTTCAAAGTGATAGGTGCCCCTGTATTGTAAATTAGTATGAGTTCTTGTCCATAGTAGATAAGAGCTTGTTTCTTTACATAAAATTTTTCCTTTTTAGTATGCCTTTGCAGGAAGAAATGGTGCTACAATACATTGCTGTTGCATTTGGGGGTGGGAAGAGAATAAAACAGAACAAGATAATATATATATATATATATTCACATGCATATAAAGAAAAAAGAATTTTTAAAATGAGTTAAAAAAAGTAGTTAAGGGAACAAAGTGATGCAGGAGACTACGTTATATTTGGGGAAAAGGGATTAAGAGGTAGTATTATATAGGTCTTAAACGTATGAAGGAAGGATAGGCTTCGCCATTGTCTTTTGAAATTTTCTGTGGGTTGTGGGATACAGGGTGCATTTTCATCACACACCTTCTGTTCTTGAGATTGAGCAATGATTTGCGGCAGAGAGGTCTTAGGTAGCGTTCTTGCAGTAGGGATCCTTTTGGGGCTGTGTCCGGTGTCAAACCACAGTCCACTTTAGGGAGAGGTGATAAGGAGGGCCACACAGCAGGGGTGTTGTTTATACTTTCTTGCTGTGGACGAGGTGTGGGTCTGAGTGGGTGTCCCTTCGCTTAGGCGTTGGGTAATGGCTTATTGGATTAGGAGGTTTGTCTTGATGCCTATTGGATTAAGAACTGAAGGTAAAGACTTTTAATAGATTGAAATCAGGTTGGCATTGGGGGAATAGTCGGATTTCTGAAGGGTAGAGGGGATAATATATGGGAGGGGCTATATACTCTATAGGCATGAGTTGTTTACAATTTAGGATTGGCTCTCATGGAGGAGTCCTCTCTCTGTGTGCTCATGCCCACTTAGAAACATACAATAGTTAGATTAGGTATAGCTTAAGAAAAAGAGGAAGGGAGAGCAAGAAATAAGATGTGAACAGAAAAAAAGGTAAATATCGTACAAGTAAGGTAAATAAACTTATAAATCAACTAAAAGAGATTGGACCAGTGTTTCAAAGTTGGGAGGTTTTCTCAATTTCTAAGGATTTTGTTAGTGATGGGGTTGGGTCTCCCTGAATGAGGGTTTCAGGATTAGGTGATGACTGGAGCAATTTTGTATATTCATAGGTTTTGCATCTTGAGTACTAAAGAATGTGCTAGTGAGGCCTAGCTATATAGATGGTTACCCTATGTAGTATTGTCCGAAGCACCTTATGTATCGAATTTCCTTTCCTAAAGAGGAAGTAGCAGTGTGGTTTTTATTTGACATGGATTAAATTGATGATAACGAGGAAGAAAAGGTAGAAGAAAAAAGGAAGAGAGAAAGAAGTATTGAGAAGAAAAGAGAAAGGGAATATTAGTTTGCTTAAATGTATTCAATGAATTGGTCCTATAATATATGTCTGTGGGTCACAGCTGACTGCGTCAGTGGTCTGGCTGGTCTTATGATTCAGGTCCTCATAGGGGAATAAACTGTAGATAAAGGGTATGTTAAAGTGTTTTATCAAGACATTTTCATAGTGCAAACTGAGTATGGTATCTAGAGTGACGTAGCACTGTGGTGTCAACTTAGGTTGTCTACGCTTTGCGTCCAAGAACCACTGTGGACATAAAAGCTGAGAAGTTATTTTAAATATATTAATATTAATGCATTAAAACATATTGTTATGAAATGCTTCCACCGGAGTCACTGACTTTCCATCGTATTCATTACCTGTAATCCTGTTTAAGATCCCTAAGACATTTTTATGGACCTTTGTAGTAAACGGCTAATTACATACCTGTTCTCTATATGCTGTTCTTTCTTCTGTTGCTGGTTTCTTTATAGAATAATGTGTAGTGTTATTCCTCTTCTACTTGTTTTGGGTACTACTTCCCAGTGAATGTTGACAATTACTGTGTTTAGAATTTCTACCTGTTAAACCGTTGTGTTTGTTTATGGAGTATTACATATATATATGGTGTATATTCTATGTACTTCAGAATAGTGCTATCATTCTGTGTTTATCTTTTATCTTCTGACTTACTTCTTTGAACATAACATTTTTTAGATACATCATGTTGCTGCAAATTCTATGATTGTATCATTTCTACTGCTATGTAGTATTCCATTGAGTATAAATACCACATCTTCATGATCCTATCATCTGTTGTTTGACAATGAGGTTGGTTCCATATCTTGCCTATTGTACTGAGTGCTGTGATAAATAGTGGGGTGTACACATACTTTGGGATGTATGTCCTCCAACTTGGAGATATATACCCAGGAAAGCAATTGCTAGGTCATATGACAGCTCAATTCTGAGTTTACTGAGTACCCTCCAGACTGTTTTCTATAGGGGTTGGATCAGGGGGCATTCCCATGAGCAGTGGATGAGAGTTCCTTTCATATAACATCCTCTCCAACAGAGATTGTTCCCTTTATTTTTGATGTGAGCCATCCTCATTGGTGTAAGGTGGTACCTCATTGTCTTGATTTGCATTTCCCTAATGATGAGTGATGGGGAGCATATTTTCATGTGCCTATTTGTGATATTTTGGTCTTCTTTGGAGAAGTGTCTATTCATTTCTTCTCCCCCCTTTTCTATGGCTTTATTAGATTTGGGGGGGGGTCAGCTTTCTGAGTGTTTTGTATATTATGTATATCAGCCTTTTAACTGACATGTTGGGTGCAAAAATATTTTCCCATTATGTTAACTGTCTTCTATTATTAAGTAGGTTTTCTTTCGACATGCAGAAACGTTTTAGTTTGATGTAGTCCCATTTGTTTATGTTTGATGCTAACGTTCTAGCCATTGTTTTCTAATCCAGCTTTCTATTATGTGTCTTGTAATGGGAGAGTTTAGTCCATTAGCATTTAGGGAGATTATTGACAAGAGAGGGCTGTTGTCAGTTGTATTGTGAGAGTGGTTGTTGTTACAATTGGGGGTTTGGACTGTGTAATTCGTCTCTGAATAAGTCATTTAGAATCAGTTTTGTTTGCGCAAATAATGTGAGTTCATTTTTATCTGAGAATGTTTTTAGTCTTCCGTCCCATATGAATGAGTGTTTTGTTGGGTAGTGAACTCTAGGTTGGAAATTTCTTACATCCAGTCATTTAAATATGTCATTCCATGTCTTCTTGTTTGAATTGTTTCAAATGGGAGATCTGGTTTGATTCTTAGGTTCCTTCCTTTGTACGTGAGGTTTTTTCCTCCCTTATTGCTTTAAGGAGTTCATCTTTCTCTTTGTTTATTTAATTAATTAATTAATTTATTTATTTTTGTCATTTGGATTATTATATATCTTGGTGATTCTTTCATTTATTTCACCATGACTTGCATTTCTTTTCTCATGGCTACTTTTAGGTCTTCATCTATTGGGCCTGTGCATTTTGGTGGATTTGGAAAGTTGTTAAGATTTCTCTCCATATCCCCAATTGTTAGTGTCTTTCTTAGTTTACTCTTATTTCTTTGCATTTATTGGTTTGGCTTGGAGTGCAGTGCCTTCAGATTTCAGCCTGCTTTTGCCACCTGTGGTGTGGGGCTTAGTCCCTTGTCTGGAGTGTGGCTCTAGATGGGTATCTTGACTGAGGTCACTGAGGTTTGGCCCCTCCCCCATCCTCCAGTGGATTCTGGGCCAATCACCCCTCCCCCTCTTCCTGCCAGCAAGTGCAGTTCTGTGCATAGCATAATGGTAGAGGGCACACTTGAGCCTAGAGGACTTGCCCCCTCCCCCACCTGGGAGTCAGTGGTGTTCTGCCCCTAGGCCTCTCTGGGCCTCTGACGGTCCTCCCCTCCCCCACCTGGCAGGCAGCAGCACTGGGCTCCGAGACACAGCTGGTCGCCTTTCCTCCAACACCTGGGAGTCCTCGCTCCACTCTGTGGGCTTTGATTTTAATTTAGATTTATTTTAGTTTTTCTGACCAAAACTGTTGTTAAAAGTGATTACTTTTTATATTTTTCCTTTTGTATTGCATAAAATTTAACGATATTGCAAAATGAAAAACAATGCTATTGTATTTTGCCACACAGTAATTTTATAGATATCTACAAAATTAAATTATGTTGAGAATAATAAGTTGATGTTAGATGGTTGAAATAATTTATTACATTAGAGTTTAAATAGTTTTCTATTTAATACCCTGTAACATAACTTTTTTGTTAGTCTCTGGGTAGCTTTACAATTCTAAATTTTCTTTTTGGTTTTTGGGCCACACCAGGTGACTCTCAGGGTTACTTCTGGGCATGCGCTCAGAAATAGTCACTGGTTTGGCGGACCATATATGATGCTGGGAGATCTAACTATGGTTTGTCCTAGGTTAGGGCATGCAAAGCAAACACCCTACTGCCTGTGCCAACACGCTGACCCCAATTGTACAATTTTTATTAATATCTTTATTTAAACACCTTGATTACAGATATGATTATAGTTGGGTATCAGTCATGTAAAGAACACATCCTTTCCCTAGTGCAACATTCCAATCACAAATGTCCCAAATCTTCCTCCTCCATACCCCACCCTGGCCTGTACTCCAGACAGACTTTTTACTTCCTTCATTCATTCACATTAATATGCTAGTTCTCAATGTAGTTATTTCTCTAACTGCACTCATCACTCATTGTGGTGAGTTTCATGTCTTGAGCTGGACCTTCCAGCACTCATGTCTTTTGTCTCTGAGAATTATTGCATAAATGTATTTTATTTTTCTTTTCTTTTCTTTTTTTGGTTTTTGGGCCACACCCAGTGACGCTCAGGGGTTACTCCTGGCTATTCGCTCAGAAGTCGCTCCTGGCAGGCACGGGGGACCATATGGGGAACCAGGGGATCGAACCGTGGTCAATCCTAGGTTAGCGCAGGCACCTTATCTCCAGCACCACTGCCTGGCCCCCCATATTTTATTTTTTTAAAACACATAGATTAGTGAGACTATTTTGCATTGATCTCTCTCCCTCTGACTTATTTCACTCAGCATAATAGATTCCATATACATTCATGTATAGGAAAATTTCATGAATACTTCATCTCTCCTGAAGGCTGCATAATATTTCATTGTGTATATGTACCACAGTTTCTTTAGTCATTCATCTGTTGGAGGGCATCTTGGCTGTTTCCATAATCTGGCCATTGTGAATAGCGCTGCAATGAATATAAGTATGAGGAAAGGATTTACGTAATGGATTTTTGTGTTCTTAGGGTATATCCCTACGGGTGCTATAGCTGGATTGTATGGGAACTCAATTTACAGTTTTGGAGGAATCTGCATATTGCTTTCCATAAAGGTTAGACTAGATGGCACTCCCACCAGCAGTGAATAAGAGTTCCTTTTTTGTGATATGTCTGCTGTAAATCTTAAGGGTTCTCCTTTGAATGTAATTTCCCTTTTTGATCTTGCTGCTTTCAGTATTCTCTATATGTGGGATTCATCATTGTGACTAGGATGTGTCTTGGGGTGTTTTTCTTCGGGTCTCTTCTAGCTGGTAATCTGGGTATGCAGGATTTGTTGCATGCAGTCTTTAACTCTGGGAGTTTCTCTGTGATGTTGTCATTGTTGATTCTTCCTGGCTATCTCCTTTTGGTTCTCTGGGACTGCAATGATTCTTATGTTGTTTATTGATGAGTTATGTTGTTTATCGATGAGTTATGTTGTTTATCTGTTGAGTTTATCGATGACTTCTATTTTCATCTGTTCACATTCTTTGAGTACTTTTTTCCATTTTTTTTGATCGTTTGCCTTAAGTTTCTTTTCTAATCTCTTCTGCTATATGGAGTTGTTCTGCATTTCATCATTCAGTTCACTGATTCTGTCCTCAGCTGCTGTTACCCTGTTCAAGAGGTTTTTCTTTGAGGTTTTCAGTTCAGCTACTATGTTTTTTCAGATCTGTTATTTCAGTTTGGAGTTTTCGAATTTCTACCTTTGTGTTATGTTTAGCGAGTGCTATGTTTTCTTTGATTTCCATGAGGATCCTCCATATATCTATTTAAAATTTTTTATCTGAGAGATTAATCAGATGGTTGGTATTTTTTGGGTCAACAGAGCTATCATCTTTATTCTCTGTGCATGGTTTTTGCCCGCAAGGTTTCTCCATTGCCATGGTTGAAGTGTGATTCTTTTTCTGTGTGTTATGGTGGGGTTCATTTGGTAGAGTGTATGGCCATGAAGCAAAGCAGAGCAGATCTTTTCTGGAGCCTCTAGGAGACAGTTTTTTTCTGGGCCTTTCTTGGCCTTCTCAGGAGATTTGTAGGAGACAGAAGAGCAGAGAAACATGCAAAGGTGACAGGTCCTCTCAGTATGTCCCAGTTGCTAAGCTCACAGCAGGGTCAGACCCCTCCTTTCTTCACAAAGGAGCTACTTTCTGCCCTGCCGCCTCTGGTAGCTGGTTTTTACTCAGTCTTCCTTGG
>PVKC010018897.1:0-19393 GCA_004027635.1 Crocidura indochinensis
ATCAGTTTTCTATTTGGAACTACAGGAAAGTAAAATTTGAAGACAATTTTTACCTTACCATGTAGATCAGAGTCAACTCTTTCCCACTCCCACTTTCCTCATATGAGTTGCCTTCCTCAGAGTGATCCCTGAGACCAAGTCAGTTCTGAACATCTCTGAGTCTCCTCCACCTTATCCACGAACCTCCAATTGCCAGTAACATTACAGGAATGAGGTTGACATTTATAACTTCTTATTTGCAAAGTCCTGTCTCAGATCTGGAACAGTCCCTGAGAATTATGTCATTCAGTATTTTCTCAGCTTAATATGTTGACCCTGGTGTTGGAGTTTGTCTCTGCAGGCAGCTTCATTAACAGTGCTCTGCTCTGCAGACACAAAATTAAAGCATAATATGAAATGTTAGTAGCAACAATAATTTCTATTGGTACAGAATGTCTGTTGAGACATCCACATGTAAGACATTTAGTGGTAAACATAGGTATGGACATAAATCAATAGAATCCCTCTGGTTATATAAATACTGGGTCCTATTGAATCTGGACTTTACCACTCTCCCCCATTCTCTCCAACTACTTGCACCCTAACTATGATCCCCCAATGTGCAAGGTCTTTCTTACAAGGGTATCTTTGTGCTCACTATTATTTCAAGCATCCCTGTCTCACTCTTATTCAATTTGAGCTTCTGCTCAAGGATACCTTCCCAGAGGCCCTTCATAATAGACAAATGCCATGCATAATAGACGAATGAAAATTCTCAAAAACCTGTTATATTTGGGATGGTTTTCTTTTGTTCTAATCCTTAGCAGTTAATATGCCTGACAATTTCAATGTCTTTATCTGTAGACGAAAGCCAAAAAATTGCTTTCTGGATTCACGGTTAGTGGCTGAAATATACAGTAAATGGTATATGCTCTGCCTCCTTTCTCCATTTACTTGCATTAGAGTTTTAACTGAAACCTGATTAGACATTTTCTTAGCTTATCCTGCATGCTGGTATGGAAGCCACACATATGGCTTGACTTCTGTCACTGTCTCTATCCAGATCTAAGACCAGGGCCCAAGTCTTGACTAGTGTTGTCTGGACAGGGAGGGAGAAGGTGAGTTTTTCTCTCTCTTTATTGGTGTAGAATGACTTCATTAAGGGGTTGAAAATGAAGTATAAGGAGTAGGCAAACATGGAGATAAGGAAACAGTTCAGTGTGCTAGAGAACATGCTTTCAGTAAGAGAATTCTGGCTTAATTTCATAGACAACTCATGGTCTCCCAGTTCTGCCAGGAGTAACCAACCCCTGAGTGAGGTGTAACCCCTGAACACCACCAGATGAGGCACTAAACCAAACCAAAACTGCTTGATTGTCTGGAAGTGATGGAGAGAAAGCAATGCTATCCAATTTTCTGGAACACCATCATCCTCTAGAACTATCTGTGATCATGGAAATTTTCAAGTGCATTATCCAATTTGATCAGAACTAGTCACTATGCTCTTTGAGCCTTTGAAGTATAGATGGTGAAACTCAGAAAATGAACATGCTGTTGATTTTATTTTACTTTAATTAATTTACTTAACTAGCTAATTGCTATTTAGTTTTTGCTTTTGGAATACACCCAGCAATGCTCAGGTGTTACTTCTGGCTCTGCACTCAGGAATTACCCCTGATGATGCTTGAGGGACCATATGGGAGGCTGGGGATGGAACCCAGATCAGTGACATGCAAGACAAGTGCCCTATCCATACACTTGCTCTGGCCCCAGACTAGCTAATTTTAAATAGACACATTGATTGGCTTAGACTTAAGAACCCAGAATCCTTTCTTAGAGAGCAGGATACAGCCAGATCCCAGAGTCAAGGTCCAAATCAAATGCCTTGGATTGTAGAAGCAAATACTATGAGAGCTCAACCAATAGATGAAACTTGATGTGTGTTTTACAAGATGCCTTGAGAGTCTCCCAAGCAGGAAGTTTCGAATCACAGTGTCTGAAATCAATCATGAGATTATTTGAGGTTGTCAGACCAGATAGTTCAGAAACACATACAAGCCACCAAATGATTAGAACCAGAAAGCCAACTGTAACTAAGAGCTATAGGTGAAGGATACTGTGGGGGGAAGTGTTGGAAAACAGACTCTCACCCTCAAACAGACATCACTTACTATGAGGCAGGGCAGTATGAGCCAGCTGTGGGGCTGGTAGATCAGGATACCAGGCAAGGAGAGGAGTTGATTGGCAGCCACTGAGGTTTTTCTCTGCAACATCAAGTTCATTGTCAAAGAAAAATGTGGGTCAAAGCACATCAAAGTGGGGTACTATATGGTCCTATTTGCTCAGAAGGGTTTAATCACATCTGTGAGCATGGATCATGTACCCACACACACACATTTTAGGGGGATTAAAGGGCCACAAACATTATAGGAATGTTGGAAGATCAGACTTGAATGGACTGAAGAAATTTATATCCTCCCCTAAGAAAAAGTCTTCTGAGATTAGGGGTGGGGTGGAGTTGAAACCACAGTGGAGATTGTAAATACCTTCAAGGTCACTATTAAGATCACAGAAAAGGAGTAGAGAGCCCGCCTTCCAGCATTTCAAGACCTAGAGTACTGACCTGGAACTCTGGAAGAAAAAGATAGTGGCCGTGAGTGAAGATTTCTTTTAGGCAGTGCCCTGGTTAGTGGGCTGGACTTTCCAGGGAAGGAAGCCAAGTCCTGTCACTACACTTCGATGCTGCTGATTGAAGGACATAGTAATGGAAATAAAAGGAACATCAGGCTGGGGACTTATGTGCTGTGAAATAATCAGTCTGCTAGGCCGGAAATTTGCCCCTGGCTGCCTCCTGTACCTGAGGCATGGGAAGAACAGAAAAGCCCCACGTAGTAGTATTTCTCCAGACGTGCACAAGCAAAACCAGCAAGAAGTTTCTTCTGACAATCATATTCCACAGGCCCAATTTGACATTCTCTGTAGTGTGACTTAATTTGCCCAAACCCTGCTCATCAGGATTCTTAGTGTATGGGGCCAGCGGTGCTGTTGGAGCTGGCTGAGAGGGCCTGAGAGGCCAACACTTGGGGCTCGTGCCTTATAGTCTTTTACCTCTGGTGCAGGCCATTGGATGGAAGAGTGTCTTGTAGATCCAGATACCCTCTTTTAGGCTTATTTCTTCTCCTTCACACTGCATAGAGACAAAACAGTGTCTTTTGACTGGGGGTCCTTGAAGAATGGTCTTTGAGGTACATCAGACTTTGTCTTGGGTGCTTTTGTGAATTCATTCTCCTTTCAGATCCCTGAACTGTCTAAGAAAAGGATATTGAGGATCCTTGGAGCTGAGGGCTGCAGAAATACCTGGTTTGCTACTCCAGGTCCTAAAAAGATGGAGGAGGTCAGACTTCATTTCTCATTTTCTTTGTACACGTTCCTTTTCTTCCTGTAGACAGGTCAAGCTCTGTGTCCTTGTCTTATTTCACCCATGACAGTGTGAACTCATCTTCCCCTGAAACTAAATTCTACAAGGCCAAGACTGCTTGCTTGGTATTTTTGTCTCTATGTTTTCATCTCTTTTGCTTCCTGCACTTTGGATAAGGGTCAGGAATAAGAATAAATGTTCAGTAAACATTTTGGACATAATGAATGCATATCTTTGCTATAAGAGAGGGTGATGTCAGTTTGCTTAGTGTTCAGGCTCTGGTGAAGAAATTCAACGAGTCACCGCTGTCAAGACTTTCTCACCATTTAAGTAACTTTTACCAAAATAAGTGTTCTCTGTATCTGCAATGCAATTTTTCTCCATGCAAATATTTGACCTCAATTGTTAACATGTAGGAACTGTCAGTTTACAACATTATATCTGATTTAGGATTGGTGGGTCATTTCTGTTGTACATTTTATTTGAACTTTTTTGTTTTGTTTTGTTGTCCCATTGGTGGTATGGGGGATTAAATTGAGAGCCTCACATATGCTAAGTTGTTATCTTGTTTCTGAGCTACATCTCTGGTCCTACTTGGTTATTTTTTTGTTTTACTTCACTTATGCTTTAAGAAATTTGCAGAACCTATCAGAGTTGGATATTTGAAAGTAGTAGATACACTTCAGGATAAAGGTTGCTGTTGTCATTGTTAGTAGAAACACTATTCTTTTGGCAAATTAAGGATAGATGTCACAAGAGATTGCCATAAGTCATGTTTTTAATATGTTCTAAACATTAATAACTTAAACTCTTTTAAATGTCCTAAATTCTGAAGGATTAAAAACATAGACTTCTGAACTGATGTTAACTCTGATAGATTCTTCTTTTTTCCAAACAATTTCAAACTAGTTTATTAGGAGTCATGTTAATTTCTGAAATGATAAGTTAATTTTCTTTGATGATTTTCATTTTACATAAGAAGAATAAAATATTTAATGATTTTGCTATATTTTTTAAAGTGGAATGATAAGGAGTGAGTTCTATTGCATTTGTAATCTGGTCAAATTGTGAAAAACCCAATTTTGGTGGTCTGTATTTTCTGACTTCCTCCTATGACTCAGGCTAAGGGTTCTTATTACAGTCATTTCCAATTGATATTGATAATAGAGAATTATTCCATTTGAAACTCAAAGTGATCTTCATTTAAGTGGTTTTCAAACACTAGTTGCATAACGTGTGTCTTGTGGAAAAAAATCATGTGCCTTATATCATGCTTCATTGCCAAAGTACTTTCCTCGGCAGTAATACTCTACTATATCCATTTCACTAGAGTCAAGTACATTCACTTCCTTGCCAAGACTTCCTGCAGCACTGAAGTCTGTTCAGAAGTGGTGGTGCTGTGCTTCTTTCTCACTGTCTCCTACACCCCTATGTGCATAAAGTTTCCAGAAAAGTCTCTGTTTTTTTATTTCAATTGATGAATTTCATCAGTTTTTTACTTTATGAGTTTATGTTCCTGGTAGACTTTTTTTCTCCTCACCTCTCTACCCCCCAAAAACTTTGACACCTTAGTCCCACACTTCCTCATTTTCATTGTTGGAGATTCTTTCTTTGACAAATATTTGTCAAGTAGCTCTTGACTTATCAAAAAATTTTTTTATTTTTCTAATTCTCACCCTTTGAAGGATCTGAATGCTACCTACTTATTGTTTGTGTGCACTTTTGTAAGATCTATCTATCAATATATATCCACATACAGTTATCTAGAAATAGTTGATTCAATTTGTCTTCATATAAGTAATCCATGTAAGTATATTAATGGTTTGGTTATGAATCAGTTCTAATCACTTACTGCTCTTTGTATTCTTGAATTGAGAAAACCTGAACCTACTGTTTATATTTTTTGAACATACTGTTTTTGTTTTTCTCATAATTTGGTTTCTCTGCTATTTCCATCCCTACCCTATTTTCATTATTATGTTCAGGGAATAATTCAGATCCTATTATTCTCATTGTTGTTGCCATTATTCACTGGAACATACAACTACTATATCTACAGCATTAAGTCTTCCTCTGCCTTTCCAGGCTCTGTTTTTCAGGGTGACTTGCCAATGTTCAGTGCAGCTTTTGAAAACAGAGTTTTAGGCAGGGTCAATATGACTAAATGCATCATCACTGAAATAGAGGCCTATGTACTCCACAAGTATTTGTAAACCTTACAAGTTCCCATCATAGATTCTGCTGCCCCCCTCTTTGCATAGAATTTTTAATCTTTTGAGAGCCATTCTCTACTTTCTGATTCATCATCAAGAGGGGGCTTTTATTTTTCATTGACTGTATCAATACATATATAATATATATATATATATATATATATATGATTTTGGTTCATATCCAGCTATGCTCAAGAATTACTCCTTACTCTTCACTTTAGGAAGTACTCCTTATATGGTGCCAGATGTAGAATTGAGTTGGCTGCATAAAATATAGGTTCTAAGGAGCTGTACTATCTTTCTGGTTCCTAGGTTTGTTTTGATGGATTCCATTATTTTCTCTACTTAGCAGAAATCTCTTCCCTAAACTCCATTCATTTTGTATCATTTTGTTCTTTTATTCACTTCTTGTCAGAACAGAATTTGGGCTAATCAATAGTTTATGCATTTCTTAACAGCACACCTTCATCTTGTTTTTCAGTTGGATTGGTTCCAGATGACAGTGTTGTATGTATGCTTATTCATGCTTATCATTTTTTTCATATTTTAGTAAATTTTGATATGTGTTTGCGAGCAACATTCTTCTCTATATCAGCATTTCTAAATCAAGAGCTACATGACTCCACACTAAGATATCTCAGGATATTACAAATAGGCCACAGGTGAAAAATGATTACTTAATTGGGGGTGGTCATGGTATGAGACTAGATGGGGTCAAGCATTGGAGGAGCATAGAAAGGAAAAAAGTAGAAAGCGGATCATGATAAGGATAAGGTTGTGAAACATTGCTTTAAGTGTTTTATACGGATAATATACTGATAATTTGATCTTAACAATTCATTAATTAAACATCGATTTAAATGTTTGGTGCCAATAATATGCAGATAATAACTGATATTCATTAATTCATGATTCTTTGTAACTCTAAAAGAGTGGTTTATTACCTTTCAGTGACTGCTATGGCAAATTACCACAAATGTAGAGGTTTAAAGCAACACAAATGTATGGTTATTTTAAGGGGAAGGCATACTGAGAAATATTCAGAGAATGTAAGGTCAGTCCTGGGGATATTTGGCCAATCTCTAATGGATTGACCAATGGTTACTCTAATGGTGGACCTAATGGTTCAATACTCCAGGTTCAGGATTCTGGGCCACCAGGGTTATATTGAACAATGCTTGGGGACCATATGATACCAGGGGTCAAACATGAGTTCTACCAAAGTAGATCCCTTTGAGCTGGTCATAGATTTTTAATAAAAATGAAGCTAATTAGCCTAAAATGGCTTATTTCTAGAGATTACTTGAAAAATAGATTTTCTTGGATTTTCTGGGTTCTAAATATGCCCTCATTCTTGAAGTCATAGGGTCCCTTATCTTCAAAGCCACCAATGGCCGGTATCTTTCTGACATCACACTGACTCCGACATTACTCTTCCATTTTGAGAAATCCTTGGTTTTATTGGGACCACCCAACAGTCTGGAATTATCTCTGTAGTGGAAGGTTATTTGGGTATCCATCTAAATTAACTCTGCTATGTTAACCCTCCTTTACTAAAATAATCAGTCCACAGAATCTCAGGTTTGTGTGTGTACCTTTACAGTTCATTTTGCAATGTATTAATTATTATTAAATTTTTTTTGTTTTGAGCCATAACTGGAAATATTCAGGGACTACTCCTGGCTCTACACTCAGAAATCACTCCTGGCAATACTCAGGGGATAATATGGGATGCTGGGGATTGAATCTGGTTTGGCTATATGAAAGACAAGTTCCTTTCCTGCTGTACTATCTCTAGCACTGTGTAACTACTTCAATTTTTTTTTATCAAATTAAAGAACCATAGTTACAAAGTGGTTTATTGATAGTTGAGTTTTAGGCATATAATATTTAAACACTGGTCCCACCACCAGTGTCAATTCCTACCAGTGTTCCCAAATGCCACCATCCTCTATTCCCCACCTGTCACCTTGATTGGTACATTACAGAGTTCAGTGGTTGCATCTGAGATCTCATGTTTTCAGTGTTGCTGAGCCTGTGTTTTGGCTATAGAGTTACACCACACTCCTATATCATTAGTATATGTGATATATACTAGATGCTCCAACTTCTGTTCCTTCAATTCCTATTCCCTTCCTCATTTTCTTCCTTCCTATAGAACTACTTAACAGTCACAGATCTAAGTCTTATTTTGCCTTTGGAACCTAAACAATGTATGTGAGAGAGTTCTAAAAATAACTGAGTCAAATAATTAGTTCAAGAAGGAGTATTACAAGAAAGAGGATTTCAGGTAGTCATGCCCAGAATCATTACTGTGTTTGTAGAAAAGCAGGTTTATATTTCTATATCATAAAATTTCCTGAAAAAGTAATTGTCCTTTTAAATACAGAATTTTCTTTGCTTCAGTAGTTGTAAAGGTAAAAATTCTTATTTTAAGTTATTCTTTAGGGTCTGGAGAGATAGCACAGTGGTAAGGCATTTGCTCTGCATGCAGAAGGATGGTGGTTAGAATCCCAGCATCCCATATGGTCCCCTGAACCTGCTGGGGGTGATTTCTGATCGTAGAGTGACCCTTGAGTGCTGCCGAGTGTGACCCAAAAAACAAAAAAAAAATTATTCTTTAATTGCTATAGATTTGGGGTTGTTGCTAATTTTCTATATTTTTAGGAAACCAAATGTGGGCCAAAGTGATAACACAGGGGTAAGGCATTTGCCTTGCATGCAACCAACCCGGGATAGATCCAAGTTTGATCCCTCGCATCCCATATGGTCTCCCAAGCCTGCCAGGAGCGATTTCTGAGCCCAGAGCCAGGAGTAATCCCTGAGCGCCACCGAGTGTGGCCCCAAAATCAAAAACCGAAAAACAACAGCAATAAATGGTTGCTGGATCTGGAACTGCAGAATATCAACATAGGTGCTTGTGCCCATTAACATTTGAATTAGAATGGTGGTAGGGTGCTATTCATTCTGAAAGCATTTGATGAATTTGTGTAATATACTATACATTTCCAAACTAACGCTACACTATTACAAAATGTCATTATGACATTTTCCAGGTTATATTTTTAATCAATCTTAAAGGGCTCGTTAAGGGCCTCATGGCTGGGGATGGTTTGTTTGGAGGCTTACAAATGTACTTAAATTCTTATGAAATGTCTGATATAAGACTCTGGTACCCAGCATAAGATGATAGAAAGTTTGGTTTTCATGCTGACTCTGTTTTAACCAGTGGTGCTACCTTGGGAAGTTTCTGTGAACTGCAGATAGTCCATCTACTAAATGCCAATGTTAGGTGAATGTTGATATTACCTAACTTAACTCTGGCATTTTGGCATTTATTCCAGGACTTGGTTGGCCAAGTTTAGCAAATAAAAATATAGGTGCCCACTTTAAATGTTAATTTCAGATAAATAGTGAATTTTACTTATACTCAGCATGGCACAGGATGGATTGTACATTATTTATTTGAAATTCAGCTTTAACTATGCACTCCTGTATTTGTATTTGACAGGATAACCCAGTTTCATCCATGTAAGCTGTCACTTTCCTTTTCTAATGGCAGGAGACATGTTTCCTGTTGAGTAAGTTCATGTATTATGAGTCCTATCACATTGTGTTTATTTATTTATTCATTCATTTATTTATTTGGCAGGAGGTGTGCACAGTGGTGCTCGGGGATTACTCCTGGCAAGCTTAGAGGTCCATATAAGGGTGCCACTGATCAAACATTGGTCTGCTTCATGCAACAAAAACACCCTGAGTTTTCTATCATTTGGGGGAGTGAGGTTCTACACCTGGAAGTATTCAGTGACTCTTCCTGTTTCTTCTCTCAGGAATCACCCCTGGTAGGTCTTGAGGGACCATATGGAATGCTAGGTGGAACCTGGGTAGACCACATGCAAGTCAAGTGCCCTACGTGACTTGTAATAGTGCTTTGGCCCCAGTTCCATCATTTTAATGTTATAGATTGCTACTATCAATGAATTAAAGTTGGTGCAGGAAGTGGTGGTGGTGATGAAGTATCCAAGCTACATGAATCATTGTATAATGAAAGAAGACTGAGTATCCCTAATCTGTTATCTACACTCCACTTCTAATGTTTGATGATTCTTAAACATTTACACAGGATAGGTAAGGATAAAGACAAGTTATAGGTATGCATTATTGTAGACAAGTACAAGGTTTTAGAGATAACGATTTGATAGATATACTAGGGAAGTTTAAGGTGATATTCATTGCCTCCATTATTCTAAAGATAGCTTGTTGTGGAAGACAAGATTGAGGTTATAACTTGGATTTGAGGGAACGATGCTTAGAGAACCCTTTAGTGGAAGATTTAATGCAATGTTGATAATTTCTGTGGGATGTTTTTCATTTATTCTTCCACATCTTCTCCCTCTTTTCCTCACTTTGGATTACAGAATATCAAAATATCTACCAATATAAATACTATTAATGGTGCCTCTTTCTACCTTCTGTGTCAGGCAACTCCAAATCAAGATATGGAATAGTGAAAACAGAGCAAGGCTTCCACAGAAGCCTATGTCTTCCATAGAAAGAGGCTGAAAGTTGGTTCCATCTTTTCTATCAAAAATTTTGGATCCTTTCTGGAAGATTCTTCATAAAACTCCAAATGACAAGAATGGCTCTTTGCTTCAACTCTAGCGACAGTAATGACTCTGTTGTCACTTGTCCTAAATTGTTATTCTCTCTCTTGTTTCCATATACCCTGATCTCACTTTTATAATTAATCTCTGTTTTGAGTGTTTCTCAATCACTCATTTTGAGTATGCCATCTGCTTCCTGCCAGAGCACTTACTGTTACAGGAAGACACTATTATTAGCTGATAATATGGAGTATGGGGCTCAAAGAGGTTAAGTCACTCATTCAGATCATATAGCTCTTAAGTGGCAGCATTGGGACTCAGACCCAGTATGTTCAAGTGACTCCAAATGAAATAGAAGATACATGAGAGTATGTCATGAGGTCTGTGGGGGAATTGATGATGGTCTGGGGAAAATGTGATGTATTTTTCTTAATTGCCCTGGAAAAGATTCTAACAAAACCAATCTATATCATCATCTATTATGTCTCTTCTTCTATTTTAGCATCATTTGCATGAAAATACCTCTCACCTTTCATGGGCTTAGTTTATTTCCAATAATCTCAGCATCAAATAAACAACGTTAGTGATGATCTTTAAATTGTATTGTTCTTAATGAAGTACTTTCTATTCTAGAACATCATGATTCTGGTACCTTCTGTCTATCTTCATTCTTATTCTTGAAATCCAAATTACTTCACCTTTTATGAAAGAGAGCCTCATACCAAGTATAAAGTTGTTCTTAACAAAATCTCCTTTACCCCATCATCATCATTCTCTTGCTCCTGCTCCTGCTCATGATTAATGGGAGACTATATTTAACATTCTGGCCTCCTGTAAAATAATTATAAATGGCATGAAATTAAGTCATGCTTTTTGGTTCTAACTAGTTTCCATGAGCTTTCTTTGTTCCCAGCTAACCTGGACGTGGTGAGCAAGAACAAGGCCTGAAAACCAGTGTCACCATCACTTCCAGTCCTCTCCTGAGAGCCATATGCTCTGGACAGTCAGCTTGGTTAATCTGTTTTGATTTGTTATTTTATGCATCTATAACTCTCAATTTTCTTTTCTGCTAAGCATCTCATCCTAAAATTTTACCTGCCCACGCTTAAGCTCCTTTCGTGTCTTGCCAGCTCCCTACTTTATTCCCTTTGGTCCTTTATAAGTTAAGATATATTGGTGGTTCAAACTAACATGGGTAATATTGATAAGACAGGGAGATATCAGGAGGATAATGTCAGTCATTATTTCTGGGGAAAAGAGTGCTTGTTGGCACCTACCTCAGTGATCTGACAATAATCTAGCAAAAAAGTCCTATGAATAGATGTTATACAGGCACTCCTCCATGGACATTAGCTGGGACATTTCTTGAATCAAAAGAAGTAATAAATTTTAATATAAATTATCTTCAAAGAACCAAAAGTTTCTGAATGAGAGATATGGGCTTCCTTAGAGGTTAAAAAAGGTCACTGTTGCATGGTTTAATTTTTTTGCCAAGTTTTATTCATGTTCTTGTTGTAGAGGACTAAGTACATTGAAGTTGTTGCCTTTTCCTGAAAGGATTTACTTTGGGGACACAGAATTGAAAGAACCTTTTTTTTTAAAAAAAATTCTTTAGGGGCTGGAGCAATAGCACAGTGGTAGGGCATTTGCCTTGCATGTAGCCAATCCAGGATGAACCTGGTTCAATCCCCAGCAATCCATATGGTCCTCCTAGCCAGAAGTGATTTGTGAATGCATAGACAAGAGTGACTCCTGACCAACACTGGGTGTGCCCCTCCCCAACAAAAAAATTCTTTGGAATCCTATATTGCTCCCATGTGAGGCAATTATGCTCTGTGGACTAGACAGGCTTGAGCATAATTTTCATTTCTCTCTCCAATTTTTGAAAATGTAAACCATGTTAAAGTGGAGTGTTGAGTAGCCAACATTTTATTCTAAATACTGACTCTGTGTGAACTTTCTTTTTCTTTTTTTTTTTTTTTTTTTTTTGGTTTTTGGGCCACACCTGGTGACGCTCAGGGGTTACTCCTGGCTATTTGCTCAGAAGTCACTCCGGGCAGGCACGGGGGACCATATGGGGAACCGGGGGATCAAACCGCGGTCTGTTCTAGGTTAGCGCAGGCAAGGCAGGCACCTTACCTCCAGTGCCACCGCCCGACCCCCATGTGTGAACTTTCTGACCAAAGTCATTGGTGGGACTGAGAAATGAGAAAAGATACATTTATCTGTCTATCATGATGGGGTCGGGGAACAAAGGCCCTTTGACTGGCATCAAACTATTTTCATAGAAAGAGACTCAGAAATTATATTTATTTTCATTCCTTGGTAAAACTCAAACTAACTCTTACTTCCATGTAGATAAAATACTCTGGACAGTATTATTCCACGTATAGAATTCCAAATTGGATGATATTGGCTTTAAATCAGGACTATATCCTGATTAACTGAAAAACCTCACTGATTTCAATCCTGACAGTCTTTCCCGAGACTTACTCTCACATCTACTTGCATGATATTTGGCCAGCCTGAGATGTACTCCATGCCTGGGCTTGTTTTCCATTTCTGTCTTAATTAGGTGTGGAGATCAGGTATCTTGTTCCATGGGTTCTATCAATGATTTGGGCAGTTATGTCAGTATTTAGGATTAGAACTACCTTGGTCTTTCCCAAGCAATCATTTTATTTGTCAAAATAAGATAAGCACATTTGTGAAACTCTTTCAAATGTTTCCCATTCAACTCAGACACATCTGCAATGCAAAAGCTTCAACTGCTCTTTGACTATAGATAAACTTTACCCACCAGTCTTCCAAGGGGACATAGGAGGTCCATTCACCCCTCTTGGAAATTCTAGGTCAATTGGACTTAAAGTTCAAGGTAAGATCCACAGAACGCTGTACTGTACAGGAATGGGGCACTATAAACCAGGGAGTGCTTAGGGGCCTCTCGCTCAGGGAACCATGTGGTGGTACAGAGATCTAACTGGAATTGACCACATGTGAGACATGTGCTTTTCCCCTGTACTATCTCTCCATTGCCAGGAGAGATAACTCTTAGTAGTGACTTGTGTTGTTGGAGAATCCTAGAGATATAGAGATAAATAATTGGAAATACTTTTTGTCATTTGTGTTTAGCCTTGCTTCCTTGAAAATAAGGGTAGGATGCCTGGGAACTAAAGATGGCTTTCCTTGTAACTTTAGGGAGACAGAGGTTGGAGAAAGGTAAGTACCAAAAAACAAATCATGGGATACTTCCTGCTCCAAGTACTGAAATGACTCTCAACCAACAAGATGTTGACTTCTGGGGGAGACAGAACAGAATATTTCCAAACTGATTCCCTATAAAACCCAGAAATACAGACACTGGAGGGCTCAAAGCTGCAGACAAGGAAGAATTTGGGCAGAATGGAGGATTTGGAGTTCAAGACATCCAAGCCCACATTAGCCCTTGGATGTTTAGATCTGTGTGGAAGCGGCTGTCCACTATTTGCTCTTAGAATTTCCCCTGGCTATTCTTTGGATGTGCCTTTCTATCCCTTCATTTTGGTTAAGCATTCTACATGACTGGACTGCTTATTACAGAGTCGGCTCTCCTTTCTTCTTATCCTGAGCCAGAGAGCATTCCCTTTTGTATCAGCTGTTTTCCTTGGAAGCGCGAAGCATTAGCTTTAATCAGTTTATAGAGCCCCTGACCTAATTTTACATCTGCAATAAGATCACTATGAATTCTCTGCTTCCCCATGGAGGATAAAGCTCTGCTTCCCCCCCTCCCCTCTGCAATCTTTCTTTGTGATGGACGTGAGAGAGCTTGGTCGGTACTGTTCCATGCTGCTCAGCTCCTGGAGAAAATTTATTTATATATTAATTTTATATAAAAAAGATTTCTCATAGGGAGTCAACGATTGAATCATAAGCAGAAACCTGATTTGCAGTTGAAGGTAGGATGGTAGCAAGCAATGCCAAAGTGTGAAAGCTTTGTGACTGGTCAGTGAGCAGGGATTTTAAAATGTGCTCCCATGGAATTCTGCACCCCTTTCAGTCTCTTCAATATAGGGGTACATGTTAAGTGCACCCCTTGTAATTTGATTTATTTTGCTGTATCACACATTGTTATGGATATAGTGGCTTTCTCACCACCCATGTATTGTCTCAGGTCAGGTGTCTGGGCTCTGCTTAACTAGTTGTTTAAGCTTTCATAGCACTGAAGTCCATGTTGGTTGGGCTCTTTTCTCATCTGCTGACCCAACTAGGGTTGCAATACATTTGCTTTCAATATTAATCTTATAAGGAGATCCCTCATACTACAAATAATGCATTTAATTGTAGCTTTTGTATTGAGCGAGTTACTTCAAATCAAGTGAGACATATAGGCCAACAGAGAAGATAGTAGAAAGACTTACAGAAAAGTGGGAGGGTGAGTCAGAAAGGACGAGAGTCCTTAGCTGAAAGTCTTAGCTGAAGTCTCAATCACCATATAAAGTACTCCACGGATTAAGTTAGGCTCACCCCTTTCTGATGAACTTACCTACCAAAAGATTTTAGTCACATTTACAAAATCCTTTTCCTATTGCCACATTTTAGTAATCAGAAAAAAGCAGTGGACTCAAAGACCATTCAAACAGAAGATGTTAAATGAGAATGTCGTTAATTGAATGTCATATAAGAGTTCATATTCTCCAAATCTTGTCAGTTCTCAATGATCTTCAGGGTCCCAGAAAATCTTATCATCACAGTTCTATTAAGTGAGGCAACCAGATGTGGTCAGAAGGGTGGGAATTAGTGTCTTTCATACTGACTGCATTTTCTTCTTGCCTCCTGAGTCATTAGTGAGTTCACTTAAACCACAAGTTCATGTGAATAATAACCAAGAAATGGGAAGTAATTAATTAGAGTTTATTTATAATTACACACCTCGGTCAAGCCCATTAGTTACATTCCTCTTTATTTTTTTATTATAATTGCTTTTATTTGGTGAAAGCAGGGGTCTTTTAAAGGATTTGACAAAGTTTCATAGCAGCCTTCTTCTGAGACCTTTCACACCTGATAATTCAGTTTCAAATAGGAGTGACGTGCTTGCAATTAAGAATGATATTGGGCTGGAGCGATAGTACAGTGGGTAAAGTACTTACCGTGTATGAAGTCAATCTGGGTTTGATGCCCAGCCTCCTGTATGGTTTGCTGATCCCTCCAAAAGTGATTGCACAGTGCAGAGCCAGAAGTAATGCCTGAGCATCACCAGATGTGACCCAAAATCCAAAACAAAAATTATATCTTAAAACATTGCCAATTGAAGCCTTCTAGATTTGGGATGTGGGTGAATGTGTTAATTTTTAGGTTTTATCATGAAAACTGGATGCAAAATATATTAAGGACCATTTAATTTCTCATACAATTGGGAGAAGATATTTGGGGGAGTCACACCTATTTTGTGCCTTTTCCTTATTAAATGGAAATAAACCAAGCCAGCCATTATGTGCATAGTGACCTGTCCTTCTGATTTCTCTGCACCCAGAAAGTGTACTCTTCTCCCTTCAGTGTTCTGCCTCCTTTTCTAAAATTAGGACAACATGACTGAGAGAATGAAGTTGTGACATGGGAAACCATAGTCTCCTCTGGATAAAGATAGCATGAGAAGCAGATATTCCACTGTTAAAGCAAAGCCTCAGGAGCCAGAGTATGAACCATGCAAGACAAAGAGCTCTGGAAGAGAAGTTTAGCTTACCCATCCTACTTTGAGGCTCTTCCTCCTGTTTTCTTAGTTTTCTCTCCTTTCACATCACTGCAGCCTCCCTTAATGCATTATTAACTCTGAAAGGCATAACTGGGAGGTTGCCATTCCATCCTTCCTGTTTAGCAAGTCTTTCACTGGATACCTGATTTCCCTGGCATGCATTTTCCTTCTCTTCAAGCTAAGCATAGTCACATGACTAAGATCTGGCCTATTGATGTGAAGAGAGGTAATGTGTGCAGTTTCCACTCACGATTTAGTCTCTTTTTCTGGCTGATGGTAAAAGTCAAGGTTAGCATTATGTGTTAATCATGGCAAATTCATAAGAGAAGAAGAAACAATAAGCACGGGGAGCTGCTGTACAAAGCCTTAGAATGTCACCGAGTGGGGAAAGAGGTTATGTGTCTTCATACACCCACGGTTGGTTTTGACTCGGTTAAGCCTTATGATGTCAGTCCAACTGAGGTCATTAACAAAGGCACTAACCTTGGAAATGTGACTCATTAGTGGTATTTGGGTAGTGCAGTGAATGGGAACAAGGTTTTGGTGTCAGATTGCTTAGAATGACTTGTAGTACTACTCTGTCAGGCAGTTCTGACAGAGGCAGACTGAGTTCCAGTCTTACTAACTGTAAACTGGTTAATATCCTCATAAAGCCAAGGGATGAGGATTCAGTGATATCCAGATAGGACAGGGTTTTGTTTTCATAAAAATCAACTGGAAGCAGGCAAAATACATAAATAAACAGATGCATCAATAATGTTGAATTATAAGCAATGATGTTATAGAGGAGTGTGATGGTGTCTTGCATGAGCCAATCAGGAGACAGGTGTGCAGAATGGGCCTCCTGGTTTCTATTGCACATGCCTGCAAGTTCTGCCTGGTACATGGCACTTCCTCAATTGCAATAAAAACACTTGAATTTAGAGTTGGACTGTTCATGTCAGGTAGATGAGCCTTTGAGAGTAGCTTGAAGTTCCCTTGCTTATTTCTATAAAGATAAGGTCTCTTTTTATTAGTTTAATGGATAAAGACAGAGTTTCTCACAAATTCTCCAAGAGAATAGTGGTATCTTCAAAGATGATTGGCTTGGAGCCAAGTCAGACAGGCATAGTTTGCTCTATGGTTGGTGGAATTGCTTTGTGTAGGGGCAATTTACTATTTGAAAGTACTATTAGTATTCTTTGCATTATGCAGGGTGCTTTATGTAGGGTGTTGAATAAATGTTTGTTGAATGACTGAATGAGTTTCTAGAAATGTTTCTGTTCTCTTAGTTAACACTCTAAAGATAAAAAGCATCCTGTCTAGACTGGTAAAAAATAGAATCAGCTTCTTTGGGAAATATGGAACCCTGCTATTTAGAAAATGTGTGTTAAACATGTGTGTTGTGTGTGGATGTTTTAGCTTACTGTTGTTTTGTTGGGGCCATAACTAGTGATGCTCGAGAGCAACTCCTGACTCTGTGCTTAAGAGTCATGTGGTATTGGGAACCAAACTCCAGTATTTTGCCTGCAAAGCATGTGCTCAACCACTAGTACCATGTTTCCAGCCCCAGTTAATGACTTTCTAACATCCTAAAAAAATGTTTCTTTTTTATCTTCATTGAAATGACACTTGTGCTAATAGTGATTCAGTGAGGTGTGAATTATATGCCACTCCATCTCAAGTTGTGAATGGTGAGTTGTGAATGGTGAGTCATTGTGGGATTCATGGACCCAAGGGTGCACATGGGAAGCTGGTGAACCTCGCAGACACTAGAGGCAAGGACCAATGTCCTGCTTGTATCAATCCAACACTGCTGTATACTGCAGGAAGCTTATGTCTGCATTCTAATAACAATACCCCTTTTCACAATGTCCATTATAAAAGCCCACAATTTGCATTAGAATTGGCCATAATAATTTTATTATGCAGGAGCAATAATGGACAGTAACCTATAACACACTACTTTTAGCATATCAAATTTTATCTATCAAGGTTGGTCTAACACCAATAAGTCATGACTTCCTTGTTTAGTGTCTTATTCATGCCAATCTTAGTGACTGACACCATTCTCAACCTCAAGGCATGTATAATCCATGTGTTTTGAATTATTTTTAAAACTGAAGTTTCCTCATTTTCATGAAGAAATTGAATCTAGAAAGTGAGTGTGCCACCTTCCAAAGCTCACATTCTGCCTTTCTGCTTCTCTGGTTCTTTCACTATGAATATCTATTTACCCTCAGAAATACACAATGAAAGCCTGTCCAGAGATCCAGAGAAAGTGTGGGGGGAGCTCCACAGGATGTACATGCCACGACAGAGTAGAAGAGATGTACTTTTGCGCATTCATCCCCACAAAAGGTGTGCCCCACCTGCATCCTTTCATAGTCAAGCTTTGTTTCTCCTCCTGGTGGTGGCGCCTCCTTCCCTCCATTTTTCTCCACAGTGCTCCTTGGAAAGATTGCGCAGGGCATCTGCTAGCCCAAGTCTCCTGCTTTTCCTTACAATGACTAATGGGTAACACCTGTCCCATGGATTCCCTCTTGCGCGCTTCGGATTGGATTTATCACTGCAGTAGTTTAACCATAACTAGAAAAATGTAGCTCTCTAAAGTCCCTATAATGTGGAGGCTCCTAATGTGGTTTAAGTTATTCCTTGCGTCATAAATAACATAGGCGGCACTATTATGGACCAATATCCTGAAAAGAAAAGGCACCAGGCTCGTAAATCACACTGTGGGCCTGGAGGAGACGCGGGCAAGTGCTCTGGTTCCTGAAGGGACTAGGGGAGTGGGGTGGACTTACAGGGCACAGACCAGGAGAGCTGAATCCTCCTGTGGAAAGCTTCCTGATGGCATACGCCTCATTGGGGAGTTGGGGGGGTCTCCCCTGATCTAAGGCCAAGAGCAATGTGGTCTTACTCCCTGAGAAGAGATGAGGCTATTTCTCTGACCCAAACCATCATATTTTATTGCCCAGAATGTGGAGAAGGAGAAGCAAGATTCTGTTGTGTGAATACCTTTCTTTCCTGTGTGACATTTTGTAACTCCCTATCTTCCCATTGAGTCTTTCCTGCACCAGCCATTCTGGTAGTGGAGCAGCCATATGTACAGGATTAGGCCTCTTGGATTAGCCCCCGAAGCTAAGGAAAATGCTCCCTTCTAGCAAAGAGGTCTTCCCTTCCCCTCAAAGGCCCCTCATTCTCTTTACTTTGAGGAAATGAGAGAAAGAGAGTGTACATTCAGTGGCCTTTATTTGGACTTTGATCTTAACCTGGGAACACCTGGCCTTCTGTTTCCTTCTTTCTCATGTTGCTCCTCATTGATTTTCTCTAAATCAAACAAGCCACTGTCACAGACTCTTACAAAAGAAAGCCAGGGACGAGCCCTTGGAATAGAAGCTGAGCTCATCTTAGTCACTGGTGAGCCCCTCTGAGCAGGGGAAACTGGTCAGAAGTTCATCTGGCCACA
>PVKC010018898.1:0-19345 GCA_004027635.1 Crocidura indochinensis
AATGGAGGATGCCCATTCTTCTGATGCCTGTGCCAGGTCATTATATCAATGTTCAGGGTGTAAGGTACACTGTACAGAGATTTGTGTGTTCCTACCTCTATTAGATAAGAACTTATCTGTATGAATAGTATTTTCCCATTTTAATGTGTCTATGCAAACAAGGATCAATGCCATGTAGCTTATCGGCGCATCTGGAGGCAATAGGAACAAGACCAACAATCTCCATGACATAGTTCAATCACAGGCATTAAACTGAGGGATATTTTCACCAACAATCCTTATTGAACAGCTTACAAAAAAAGACAAGATGAAAAGTGGATAGAAACATCATGGTAGAAGAATATATAGAGAGAGTTATAGCTGTTAAAGAAAATACACATGAAATATTCAAAAGATATATGTGTTCAATATGTGTTCATTTTATGTCCTTCTAAATAGTTCTGGGATTGATAGATCCACTGTATGTCTTTGGTCTGAGATTAGAACTGTGTGTTACTAAAGTTAAGAAAGGTAAATCTGGGGTACTGATGGTTGGGACGAGTATATGTTCGTGCGGGGGTGCTAGCCCCCACGCGGTTTGCAACATGTAGACTGGTATGAAATTGCCAGTGACAACATGAGTATCTCTGAGCAGCTATCTGCCAGCCCCTAGATCAAACTCCACCCCCTAAGCCAATCTCTGGAGCCGGCCTGGAAGTGGAGAAATCCCAGGGTGCCCCATAAGGTCTTCCCAAGAACCCCCAGGAGATCCGGAGGAAAGAGGAAGAGAGGGGTCGGGTGACCCAGGTCCGAGACCCCCACCCTAGTCTGGGCCAAGAGGTCTCTGGCACATACTGAGGTCTGCCAAACATAACTAACATGTTTTTAACATAACTAGTTAAAAAACAGATGACAGATGTTATGAAATTTGTTTATATATATGGATTTAGATTTCATTATACTCAGTAAAATGAATCAGAAGAAGAGGGATAGACGTAGAATAATCTTACTCATTTGTGGGATATAAGAAAGATAAAAGATAATATAGTAATAATGTCCAGAGATAATAGAGATGAGGATCTAAAAGACCAATTCATGCAGGAAGCTTGCCACAAAGAGTGCTGAATTGCAGTACGGGTAGGGAACAGTCCAGGGTGACATTGATAGTTTTAACTGAATATTCTGGACAGAACTGGTTGTTAAAAGGGGATAAAGTGATATGCATGGAAAGTAACCCTTCATCCCTTCATTAGCAATGATGAAAACCAAAGGAGACTGAAAGAGAGAGAGAGAGAGAGAGAGAGAGAGAGAGAGAGAGAGAGAGAGAGAGAGAGAGAGAGAGAGAGAAGGAAGGAGTAAAAATTGCGAACCCTGGAGATAGATGAGTAGGGTGGATTTGAGAAAAAATCGAAACTTTGGAAGCAGGAAATGTGCAGTGGTGAAGTTTGGTGCACAGTCTATGACAGAAACTCAGCCATGAGCAAAATGACAACCACTCCACTTCAATAAAATAATTATATGAAAAATACCTGGCTATAAAAACTTGCTGAGCATAAGAATAAATCATTTAATGAGGAAATTTGGAAATTCATAGTTAGAATTTTAGTGAAGAGACAGTTTACCTATTTTTCTTTTGTCACCATTGAGAATAACCTACGATCCTATAGGGCAAGAACATTAAATATCATGAAGACTACTTCTGTAAGATTGTAAGTATTTAGTACTACTTCCCATTTATCTAACTCGAATGTATAAATGCATCTCATAAATAATGAAATGAAAATTGTAATCCTATATATTTTATCACAAAATTATGCTAAATACATTACCCAAGGTTACCTTTATTTTAAAATGGAATTAAACCATAAATGATGCTATTTAGTATACCTCTACCTACCTGAATCTTAAAATGACAAAATACTCTAATTAGCATTAATATTACAAGAGAGTCATCAATTTTTCCTTCCCCTGTTGCCTAGTACAGATTGCATTTTATTAGTCTGAAGACATTTAGCTGGTTTGGAATGATAATTAAAATGTTTTTAATATGTTTCTATTTTATTCATTGACAATTGATTCAAGGTCACCATGCCACTGACCAGTGTTACATTCCACTCTTTAACAATGTCCTACTCTAATTTATACCTTAGAAATTTTATAGCTTTTTATATTTTCAATACACCTTGGAAAATTCTAGCAACTAATTGTAATTAACTTCAAAGGTCCTTATTATCTAACACTGCATTTCTATTAACTTGGAGAGTCAAGTTCAGAGTCATGAAAATTTAATTATGTATTAAGCAAGGGTATTTCATAATGTAGCAGCATAGTATAATATATTTCACAGAGAAAACTATAATCATATCTTTAAAGGAACTTAAAAATAATAACACTAATCTAATATGTCTGAGATTTGAGTTAACCTGTATTGAAAATATAAAATGTCAAAAACTGATTAATGTTACTGATTTGATTGCATGCTGTATACCTCTACTTTTAACACTTTCTAAGTTTCATGTAAACTGTTTATTTTTCCTTATATTAGTTTGGCTAATGCCATTAAATGTTCAAGTTTAGTGGAAGTATGTAACACATTTATATTTTTAAGTGATACTTTTGTTGACTCTAGAGAGATAGCAGAGTGGGCAGGGCACTTGCCTTGTATGTGGCTAAGTCAATCTTGTTCACTGCATATTGTCCTCCAACCACAAACATAAGAAATACTATTGTACAGAATCAAGAGTCAACCTTGAGCACCACTCAATGTGATTCCCAAACTAAAGTAAATGTAAAAAAATAAATAAGTAAATATTCTCCTTAAAACCCTCATTATAGTTTATAAGTATACCAGAGTCAATGGATGAATCAACAATTATGCAGGATTATTTTATATTGTTCCATACACATTTCTAAATAAGTGTTGAATGTTTCTTCAATAGTTTAGTGGTAATAAAAATTTCCAAAAATTTTATTCATCTTTATAGTGTGAAAATTTTCCCTTTTTAATTTGTAAAATTAGGTTTAGTTACTCAACATGATTTATTGAAAATACAAAAACTCAAAATGATATAGAATGTATAAAATGAATAAATTAATGAAATCACAACATGAGTAAATTAAAAAAATTACATGTAAGAGCGTTGGAGTGATAGCTTAATATTCAGCAAAGGTTGGCTAGATTTGATCCTTGGTACTTAATGGTTCCTCAAATCTCACAAACACCACTTTTCAATATAGAACCAGTACCATCAAATACTCCCAGCATTGGACAATATTTTTCTTAATTACATTATTAACCTTTATTCCTGCACATTTTTATTCAAATACTTATCGAAGAGCTCAGACATTAATATAAATTAAAATATCATGCCATATTATCTACTTTTAGAAAAGGGCAGTGGTGCTCAAAAAGTCCAGGTTTGCTCTCCTGAATTCTCATGTAACCAGACAATTGGGTCAATTCAAGGGCCCAATAATGTGGTACTGCTTGATCCCTGTGAAAGGGAACATCTGGGCCACATTGATTGCAAATGGGATATCCAGATTTCCATGTGACCTTGCATGTCCATATTGTACATATCAAAATAGAATCTAATTCTAATATACATGGCACAAGCCTTTAGAGTTGGTTTAATCCTATAACCTAACAAACAATTTTAGAATTCCATACTCAGTAAGAAACCATGTATTAAGCATAGTCAATTGTAAAAGAATTGCTACACATTTTTATAAGACTTTTTTTTTTTTTTTTTTGCTTTGTGGCTCACACTCAGTGATGCTCAGGGGACATTCCTGACTATACATTCAGAAATAGCTCCTGGCTTGGGGGACCATATGGAATACCTGGGGATAGAACTGGAACATGGTCCTAGGCTAGTGCAGGCAAGGCAGATTCCTTATCCCTAGTGCCACCGGTCAGGCCCTGACAATGGATGCATTTTTATGAGAATTTTTTAAAAAATGTATGGGCATATAAAACACACATATATAATAAATATGCACACAAAAATGAACTTTGTTCAATTTTAATGTTAACTGTACTGTTTTAACTGAGATAATATATAAAATATCCATCTTTATTCATTTTATTTTTTAAACATCCATCTTTAATGTAACTTTTTAACAAAAATTGTTAGTTATGAGCTTGAATGTGCTATAATTACTCAATATAGATAGAAAGATATATAAAATATCTCATATTGTCAACAATGGCATAAAACCTATATAAAAGGAAATTTAAATAAAGAAAGCAATTAAATATGACATATGTGAGTAAATATTATAAGAATATAAGTTCCATACTAATGCACAAATTATAGTCAGAAAAGCCACAGCAGTACTTTGCTGTGCAAAACACCCCCAAAAAGCAATTAAGAAAAATATTTGCCAGATGGCTGTATGCAATGATGTGAATAAATTGGCCAAAGTCCAGTCTTTCTCAATTTCTATTGCATTTTAAAAAGCAGAAGTATTATCAGACTGATAAAAGTTATTACAAATAAAGTGGACAGTTTCATTTCAAGTCTATGCAAATATTCATGGCAGAACCTTATTAGTCTGTTTTAAACTAGTGCCAAATTTATGACTTTATCAGAAGTGACTAGAATTCAGATTTTATTTAAAAGGTAGCCTTTCCCCCCCCATATTTTTAGGGGACACACCTAGGAGTGCTCAAAGATTTCTCCTAACTCTTTAATCAGGGATAGCTCCTAGTGGAGTTCAGAAACGCTATAAATTTGAGCATCAAACCTAAATTGGCTTTGCATGCAAACAACACATATGATTCCTAGTATCTCATGTTATCCCAAGCACTGCTAAGAGTAAACCCTGAACAGCCTCAATTTATCTCCTGAACATAACTAGTTAAAAAACAGATGACAGGGAGATTATTCATTTGGCTTAGGTTCATGTATTGTGTATAGTGACCCAAATTAAATCTTGACTACCACATGGTTCCTTAAGCACAATTGGACACAGCTCTATAGCCCAGAGCTTTATGGGCCTGTGCACCAAAATTTCAGCACTTACCCCAGAATCCCATGGAACTTTTGAGGAGAGGTTCAATTACAACAAAGTATGATCACATCATTTGTACACAAGGAGGTTTAATATTTTTTGTACATTTTTAAATCAATGACTAGCTTAGGGACCTGAGTGGTGGTGCAAGCGGTAAGGCATGCTAGTCTAGAACACACTGAGGTTCGGTCTTCCAGCATCCCCTATGGTACCCCAAGCCAGGATCGATTTCTGAGTGCATATCCAGGAGTAATACCTGAGCATCACAGGGTGTGACCCCAAAACCAAAAATAAATAAATAAAAATACAAAACCAATGACTAATTTAGCAGTCTTAATATTGAGTTCAAATTGTAATTCAAATAAAATAAATGTTAAAATAAAATAAAATAAATTGTCAGGTCTAGGAGGTAGTTCAAGGTACTGATAATATATTATTATATTACAGAATCTCATTTGAGCCCTAGCACCTTAAGAATTCTTGAAACAATAAAATAAAAGCACTAACCTGCCTTAGTACCTAAGGAGTGTTGGATGAGGTTAAGGTGTTTGAAACCCAAAATTAAAAATATAGCATTTTAAACAACAAAAATAATAAATTTTATATAATCAGTTCATTTAATCAATGGTATAGAGATTAAAGATTATGTGTGTAACTGAATTATTAGAAATAAGTAGTATTCATAATGATGACTAGAGAAAAAAATTCCTATGGAATAGTCTAACTTTTTAAAATTAAGAGTAATATATTGTTTAAAAACTTGACTTTGCTGAAAGAGCTGAGATGCTATTGCCATTATAAAATTCTGATGATCAGGGATTTAAATAAGCATGCAGGGAGGACAGTCATTTCTTTATGTAACTGACTTAACTGAAATTATTGAGAACAATGAAAACATTTTATATAATTAAGCTAGATTGGTCATCTCTACTTAGTCATATTTTAAGTAATCCAGATGTTCATTGTGTGGGTATTTAAAATGTTGTCTTATAACTTTCTCTCTTTATTACGAGTACTATTTACCCTATTAACTGACTGCAAATAAGGGTCGATCATTTTTGTATTGGAAAAGGGGTTTCCTAATCATTTATTCCTACTAAGCCATATTTACATAATAGAACTGATACTCTTAGACTGCAAACTTATTGCTCTATAATTCATATTTTTACTTACTAATAGGAAATGACATCTACTTCATTTGGGGCATTTGTAAAAAGGGTACAGGCAGCATAATTGAAGATCATGGTCTTAGAGCAATATATGGTACTTAAACATAAAAGTGTTATCTTTAAATGTTATGATTCATTGTTTCTATTAATCAATATTTAGTATCTGAAGACCTATTTACATTTATTTTACTACGTCTCATACCTCCTAAATCCATTCATGAAATAAATGATAAGAAATATTGGGCCTGGAGAGATAGCACAGCGGCGTTTGCCTTGCAAACAGCCGATTCAGGACCAAAGGTGGCTGGTTCGAATCCCGGTGTCCCATATGGTCCCCGTGCCTGCCAGGAGCTATTTCTGAGCAGACAGCCAAGAGCACACTGAGCACCGCCGAGTGTGGCCCAAAAACAAAAAAAAAAAAAAAAAAAAAAAGAATAAAGAATATTGTTGAGAAAAAGAGATGAGAAGAAACTGGTAAATTATAATCATTAGCACATTAGCATACATTAATAAAATTCTCCTCTATATTGTCCTTTCATTATACTCTTTCATAAATGTTCAGGAGATAAAAAAAGTACATTATAATTATAAGTATGTATTTTGATTATTAGTTCATTACTAAGCAGGAGAGAAAAAATACAGTCCCTCCATACAATAAATAATAATAAAATAATGAAAATGCAAAATGAATTAAAACATGCACAACACACTTACTAGACCAACATTATTCTTGAAACATGGAAGCAAAATACTATTGAAAGAATTAAATTTTTTAGAATTGAAGGATCTCATTATAGCACTGCTTTCCTATAGCACTGACATCTTTAGTTTTGCTCACTAATTTAGTTAAATCAAAGTCTAATAAACAAAAATAAGAATTTAAGTAATACAACAAAGGAATTATTTAATGATGTATTCTGCATTATCTGTCTATGTTATCATTCCCAGTACCAATGAGATTATGCAGTTTAAGTCTCTACAAACTATAACTGACAACTTTATATAGTAACATAATGTTCATTTTTTTTAATTTCTTAGATATATTACTAATACTAGCTAGGGAGTTTAGTAATGAAAGACAGTGAGAACTCAAATACCCTATCAATACAAGGGTTTTTTTTTTATCAGAATTCTTAGAGAATATTCCCGAGAGTTGATGTACTACAGGAGTCATAAAAGTTCTAAGAAGCAGTTTGTAGTCTTTCCTGTTATGAAGTGTTGACCCTGTTCTAAGTTCATTGCACTGTTATCCAATATAGAACCCCATTTTTCAAAGCAATCATGTCTATCTTCTTTCATGGCACTGCTGCTAAGGGTCAAGCCAGCATTTCATGGGGAGAGTTATTCTAATGACAACATAGCTTGTTTTGTGTTTCTATTACTACTATTATTACATTTTCTTCCTTGAGGATTGAGCAACATAGGACTTCTTAATATAATTTTCATAAATATTTGCTGAAGTTTTAATGTAGTATCAAAAACATTTTGAGCTGTGTATACCAATAATTATATGAAAATCTGAATCATCTTAGAGTTTTATTTCTCATTCGGTGAACATTTATAAGCATTCAGTGTCCATTTATAAGTATGTATAAGTCATGTATAAATGATATAGGTATTCAATGATTTAGTGCTTTGTCTAATTTCTGAGGAATTATTATTCAATACTAATTAATAGCTTCTATCTCATGTATGTTACAGAATTTTGATGTAAATATAGTAAGTTGAAATTTGTATAGTACAGCTTTTATACATTGACAGGTACTTTATCCTATTTTTTCTAAAAAAGTGTTTATGAAATAATATATATTTAAATTTTATTTTACCATTTTTTTGTTTTCCATTGAACTCACAAAGTAAACTATATACTAAATGGGGTCACAGACTAAATCATAAAGAGAGATTAGTTATTTCATTTGTTTGCATTTCTTGTTTTATTCCAGTGTTAATGGTGCATATAGTGGTTTTTAGTGCTATTTTCTGGTCTCTGACTTATATAATGATTCAGAAATAACATCACACATACATCTTAGGGCAAAGGTTCTGTATCACTGATATGGAATATATTGTATATTATACACAGAGAATCACAGATAAAGTTTAGCAATTTTAAAAGATGAAAGAAGCTTAGCTTAAAAATACAATGAATGCCTTTATCAGCCCTTACATCCTTAGATCAGCAGTTATTGTTAACAGTGCTTCAGAAAAAAGTTAACATTTAGGACAAGAATGTAAATTTAAAAATGATGTCTCATCATTTCTAGTCATAGACTATATAAGATTTTTTAAATAGATGATAAGGCTTCTTGTCAGCTTCAACATATTTTAATCCATCATTTTTTATTCATTGTTTGAACTTACCAATTCAGTGCTTCAGTGTTTTTTTTTTTTTTTTTTGGTTTCTTGGGCCACACCCAGTGACCCTCAGGGGTTATTCCTGGTTCTGCACTCAGAAATTGTTCCTGGCTTGGGGTACTATATGGGACGCTGCGGGATGGAACCAAGGTCAGTATGAGGCTACGGCCTGCAAAGAAGACACCTTACCACTCTGCGCCACCTCTCGGGCCTTCAGTGCATTTTTTATACAATAGTTCAAGCAATATACTTTTAGCCAACTTGAATGGATATTTTCCTTATCTTTATATTATACAGGATTATTCTAAAGAGTAAATGGAAATAAACTAAATATATACTAAAGTCATTGCATTATATATAAAAACAAGTGAAAAAATAAAGAAATCTAAATATTTAAGAACATAAAGCAGATTTTAGTTTGGTATGTGAAAAGTACTACAAATGTCTCAAGGAACATATTTTACATGACATATATTCATATATACTCATATTTTATATTAATGTATGATAAAGTAATTTGAGACATTATCCTATAATAATAGGAATACATAAAAAGTAAAGAAGGCAATACTAATATTAACATAATCTAACAGGAAAAGTTCAAGGCATACAAAGTGTGACCTGTCTCTAGAGAGAGTAACTGTGGAGATAGCTTTTAGAACTGTGCTTTGTCATAAATAAAAAATGCTTTTTGTGTCACTCAGAGTGACTAGTTTTTCAGTTTCATAGTAACAGAGTTCAAACAGCAGTTCATTATTTTCTCAGATTTTTTTCAAGTACAATGCCTAAAATCAACCTACAGAGTCTAGCCAACTATAGTCATATCTATGCTAACAATTGCTAAGTGATAACAGGAAAGAAACCCCTGCTCCCCTCCCCCCCCAAAAAAAGCATACCTTACACACACAGTGCAAAGATAATTTGCATTAAATTTACAACTCCATTTTATTTACAAATGCATGTATGTTTCTCAGATTTTAATATTTGAAACCTAAACCCAAGTATTCTTTAACACCTTTATTCACTTCCCCATCTTTACCCCCAATATTTTAAGAACTCAGGATTGTTGTTCTTGCCAGTTTGACATAAAACATATGTTTGCTTCATAAGATATCATATTTATAGAATTTACATTTTAGGCAGTGGAGGTATGAATGCATTGCATCCTTGTTCCATTGTCATAGTCATTATTATTTAATACCTTGTTGTAAAGCACTTAATATTGTACCCACTTAGTCCCTGCAATACTAAATATTGTGTTCCCCTAAAATGTGCATGCTGGAATTACAATATTAAATAAGAAGGTGAGACATGGTGAGGATACAGCATATAATTAGGTCATGATAAATTCATCATGACTGGGGTTAGGATCCATAATAGACTACCCAGAAAGATCCCTATCCTCTATAACATATATAATAATTTTGCTGGCTAAAATCACCCAAATCTGTTGGCAGCTAATTTACTTACAGCTTCCAGAGATGTCAACAATAAATTTCTATTGCCAGCCAATCTGTGGCTTTTGCTGTAGCCATGTGAATAGAATAAAACAGCAGAACAAAATTCAATCTTGTAACCCTAAAGCTCAGATGGTATAAAAATTGTTTCGGCTTTTAGGAGTTAAATACTTATAACTTGAACTCTGTGTAACGTTGATTTCATGAAATACATTGCTTAGGAATCAAACATGGTGGTTTGAACAAAAAATAAATACATGGCCTGACCTAAATGTCTTACATTTTCGTTAGAATCCTCAGCATATTTATATATTTTACTTATTATGTGTTGATGTTTGAGATAAGGTAAATACTAGAATATTTTCTATTACAATGTTTGTTTTTTTATCTTTGTGAGTGTGTGTGTGTGAGTGTGTGTGTTTGTTTTTTGGGCCACATGCTCAGGGGTTACTCCTGGCTATGCGCTCAGAAATTGCTACTGGCATGGGGAACCATATGGGATATGGGGATCAGACCACACTTGCACTTGGTTAACACGTGCAAGGCAAAGACCTTACCACTAGCATCACCACACTGGCCCATTTTTAGAACTATCTTCTAGGTATATATGTGAAATACTTTTAAATTCACATTTCTCATTTTCTTGCTAGTAATACTTAGATTATAATTGTATGTCTAAAAGTATATACATTCTAATAATATATACATTAATAACAAGTATTTCCATGTTTCTATATTTTTCTACTGAAATATGGCAATAAAGATTAAGAATGTTTATTATCTATGTTATTTTTCAATAATTGTTGTAAAACACATTCTCATATTCTTAGCTTATAGTAGTATGGCTTCTTTCACTTTTAGCAGCATAAACACACTTCTAACTCAATTCCTCTTGTTCAAAATATAGTTTGCTATTGTTACTTAATACTAAAACTAATATTGTACTCCGTATAAAATGAAATTTTATTTTTTTATACTTAAAATGTTCCATGTGTAAATAGCAGTATAAATTTTATTGGGCTCTGTCAAAACACCTAAAATTTTAATTGTAGTGAAAGTTTTAATTCTTTCCACATTCTAAGCAAAATAATTTGAGTAGGTTTATTGTGATCAATCACAGTTTTCTTATTTTTCTTTTTCTTTTTTTTTTTTTTTTTTTTTTTTTTTTTTTTTTTTTTTTTTTTTTTTTTTTTTTTTTTTTTTTTTTTTTTTTGGTTTTTGGGTCACACCCGGCAGTGCTCAGGGGTTACTCCTGGCTCCATGCTCAGAAATTGCTCCTGGCAGGCACGGGGGACCTTATGGAGCACCGGGATTCGAACCGAGGACCTTTTGCATGAAAGGCAAACGCCTTACCTCCATGCTATCTCCCGGGCCCCAGTTTTCTTATTTTAAAAATTAGAATTCAAAAGTTTAACAACTGTTCGGTTAGCATGGCACATAGTATCCAAATTTAATTTGAGAGTTCATTAAGGACAAAGACTTTCTAAACATAAGTCAAGCAGAGACCTTTTATTGGGCTGAACCAGGATGAAAGAGATAAGGGTAGAACTAGTCCTTGACTTGTTAAAGTTCTCTTTCCTATACATTCTTTCAGATTTCTTTGAGTCATTTTGTCATATTTTAATATGAAAACTTTCTTTAAAACTCAGTAGCATGTAACCCCTTTATGCAAAAGCTCCAGTTCTCTGCATCCTGTTTTACTACTGTTTTGTTGTGTAGGTTTATGCTGGTTTCCCCACTTCTTTTTTGTGAATCATTCTTACTCTTCTCCAGTTTCAAACATTGTGTTTTTCAAATCTAATTCAGGTTTCAAAACAGCTAAATACCTTTTCATAGAACACAAAGTACTAACCAATCTAAAAAGATTTGTACGTATACCTATGTTTAATGTAGCTATGTAGCCAAGATGGGGAATTGAGCCATATTTATATGAAGATAATAAATACAATGGAATAATATTTAGTAATAACAAAATAATAAATCTTTGCTTCAAGAGTATGGTCTTTTGGGGCCAGAGATATAGTCCAGCCATAGACAGGGCATTTGCTTTACATGCAGAAGAATGGTAGTTTGAATCCCGGCATCTCGGCATCCCATATGGTCCCCAGTGTCTGCCAGGAGCAATTTCTGAGCAGAGAGCCAGGAGTAACCCCTGAGAGTGGCTGGGTGTGGCCTAAAATCCAAAATAATAATAATAATAATAATAATGATAATAATAATAAAGTTAGGTCTTTTATTTGTTTTTTTTGTGTGTGTGTGTCACCCTGCTATGTTCAGAGTTTACCATTGTCTTTATGCTCTGGAATTTCTCCTAGCAAGGTTCCAGGGATCAAGCATTGACCCAGGTAAGCCACATGTAGATGTCAATTATGATCATCAGTTAATATGTCACAAAGACCAAGTCAAATATGAGATGATATGACTAATTTGTGTGATACAGAGAAGTAAAACAGAATTTCACAGTCACAAAAAAAAATAAACTATCAATTTTTTTTTTTGTGGCAACTCTCAGGCTTGGGGGACTATATGGGTTACCGGGATCGAACTACAGTCTTTCTGCATACAAGGCAAACACCCTACCTCTAGACTATCTCTCCAGCCCCAAGCTTTATCAATTATAATCATAAGGTTTTGCATAGCAGTTGATAAGAAAGAGAGGGAGAGAGTGATAGAGAGTATGAGAACTGGATACAGATATGCTGGTAATTTGTTACTGATTGTGATATATATGGTAGTTTGAAGAGGCATAACTGATTACCTCTAAATCACATAACAGTGTAACTACTATTATCTTCCCACCAAAATAAGTTCCAATAATATGCTTATACCCATACGAAACTTTACAGATTTAGAAGTTTAATGAATTATGCTACTACCTTCTTTGGAATAATCTCATTTTCTCAGTTTGATTCATTTTTTTAATTTTTTAACCTATCTTTCCTGTTCACTCACATTGCCTTCTTATCTCAATTTTTGGTCTTGGGCCTCAGTCTGTGGTGCTTGGAGGATACTCATGGCTCTGCATTCAGAAATCACTCCTTGTAGGCTTGGAGGGCCATATAGATAGAATGTAGAGGATCAAATAGGGTTTGTCCGTGGTTCATGCAAGGCAAATGCTCTACCTCTCTGCTATTACTCCAGCCCCATTCTTAAATTAATCTTTACTGCCAGTCTTTATTTACAAAATTTTCCTTGGGTGATCTAATTCATACACAATACTGATATAATACTGACATGTCTGATACCTACTATTTTTCTCTGCAGATGCTGTAACCTTCATAAGGACAATAAGGAAATTTGCAACTCTAATTCCTGGCTTATACCTGACACATGGCAAAAACACATTGAACAATAAGGTTTTTAACATTATGCTGTGTTGAGCAATCAAATTCAAGTCGAGGGCATGGAAAGCAAGCACCTTGCCCCCTGTATTATTTTTTCCAGCTCTAAATATGTTTTTTAAATAATGGAAGCAATGAAATGTCTTCTATTCAAATTAAATGTTATTTATGACTCAAAGTTGCACAACTCTTAAGAGAAAATAATTTCTAACTAAAATAATTCAGTAATAATTCAGTAATTCTTTAAAGGTGTTTTCAATACATATTCTTAAAATATTGTATAACATATTTGAAAAATAATAAACATCTCAAAGAATAAAAATAAAATAAAACGTCCAAATACGACTCAGGAAATTATATAAATTTATGTACATGTATTTAAAACATAATTATGAAAGTTAACTCTTACTGAAAACATAACATACTACATGGTCAACTATGGAAAGGTCAAAACAGAATTTGAGAACATTAAGAAGTAAAGGAAATTCATCTTTGGTTGTATAGCCTATAATGAGAACATCATTACAAGCCAAATGAGCATAATTTGTCACTTTGTTAATTCTCAGGTTGAGAATCGGGTCATATCAAGCACCAATTTTCTCAGGGCAAAGAGGTCATACAGTCCACCTGTTCGGCATATTTCTCCAAATAACATTCAAAGCTGCTGAGTCTCCATCAACTGCCATTAATGCTTAAAGAGGCCTCCTGGTGTTTCCTTTCTCCTGGTCTTCATTTATACATATATTTTCCCCTTTAAATCTAGGGATGTTATTTGTTAACTGCCTCTTCATCACTCTTTGACAGTTTCTAATAAATATGTATGACCTTAAATTTAACATTGGAACGCGATATTCAGCTCACCAATTCTCACTTATAATATTATTTGCAATAACAAATAATTTTCATGTCATTTGCATTGCTGAAAGGAGTCAACTTACTAGTTTCTGGCAGTGCACGATCAGCTAGAATCTTATTTTATAGAGAAGCAAACTATAACAGAAATATTTATTTAAGTTGTCGAAAGTTGTGGTTTATACGTAAATCAATCTGGCGTTTGATACCAGGCAGTATAGATCTGGAATCTATTCTCTTAACTTCCTGCTCTAGGCTAACCTAAGACAAATACACATCCATTGATTCAATTCAGTGGAAGATTATCAGAAAGAATAATTATTAAACTACTAGTGTTTACTCAATTCTGCTCCCTAATACTTTGTTAGCACCAAAGACAAATTATATTTAACAATAATAGGGGGCCCGGGAGATAGCATGGAGGGAAGGCGTTTGCCTTTCATGCAAAAGGTCCTCGGTTCGAATCCCGGTGCCCCATATGGTCCCCCGTGCCTGCCAGGAGTTACCCCTGAGTGCTGCCGGGTGTGACCCAAAAACCAAAAAGAAAAACAAAAACAAAAACAATAATAAGAACACTGAAGAAGGAGAACTGAGGAGCTAATACTAAGAATAATTTCTCATTTTTTTTTCATTGTCTCACTTCAGTTTTGTGTAGGGAGTGTGTTCTTTTGTCCTTTGATAAACCTTTTTTATAAATTGGAACAAACATAACTAAGAGATAAATAAATTTTGTTCAATTAGTAGTTTTAAAAATGGTTCTTTATGATAGAATTGTAATTTTTTTGTTTCTGGGGCCACACCCATTGTTGTTCAGAGTTACTCCAGGTTCTGCACTGAGGAAATTAACTCAGGTGGTGCGTGGGGTACTATGCGGGAGACTGGAGATAAAACCTAGAACGAATGCTTGCAAGGCAATTGCCTTACTAGCTGTACTATTGCTCTAGTCTCTATAACTGTAATTTTTTTAACACTAATCAGTGATTCTGTTATTGCTCATTTGAACACATCCTGTAACACTCGTTCACTCCCAAATTGTCCTGTTTGCATAATACCTATTTCTTTTGATCCATCACCAGGAGAAACAGTTTATTCATCTGTCTTTCTGAAGATGTCTAGAGACATAAAAAATCTTATCATTTTCCTACGGATATTAAAAAATGGAGTCCTCCTAAAAGCTGATCAGAGGATATCAGAGCATCAATTATTATTTTAGTATTTGGGTTAAGTAGGAGTAAATTTTCAACTGTTTTATCAAAGAAATCCACTGTATAAAAAATCTAGTTCATATGGTTTTGTCAAACATTAAACAATTAATCATTGTTTGTATATAGGAGGTAGTGAGTATTCAATTGGAAACCCAGGTTTACAATTGTTCTAACCCGGTTTAGAACTTTTGTGCTGAAACTATCAGTCTTAACATTGATTTGTAAAACTTTTTAAAATCATGAGGTCTTTCTTAGCTAGATTTATCAGTTAATCCTAATGTTTGATGAACTCTTTTACATTATCTTTGTTATGTTTTGAGCTTTGCCTTGTTTTGAGTTTTTTTTTCTTTTTGCTTCATACATGCTATTCAAACATAACTACATGCAAGCCAAAGGGTTTACTTGTTGTACACTTTCTGGCTCAACTTTTAAATCATAATTTGAAATGAAAAGAATTATATTTTCAATCATTAACCCCATAGCTAAGCTTTAAGAGATAATTTTTCATACTTTATTTTTCCAATGAAATAGTTATTAATACTATTAAAATAAAGACTAAATGGAAAGGATAGATTCAATCCTCGGAAGTTTTTGGTTATATCTCTGCATGACATGGTCCACCAAGCACCAACAGTTGTAATCCCTGAGTGCACTGTCAAGCGTAAATCCTGAGCATGATCTATTCAGCATTATTCAAAAACCCAAGCTTAACCAAATTAAACTATAACTAAACTAAGTTAGGAACTGTCTAAAAGAATCGAGTGTGCTGAACACCATGACTTTGTTTCAGAAGACTGAATATTTCTATAAAATAAAAAAACAAACCCAAAGATTACAAAAATTAATGTGTAGTTAGTATAAAAGACTATGGCTAGCTAAATATTATTGTTTTAATGGGTATAGCACTGTGCAAACTAAAATGCACACATGCTTTGTCTTATACTTGAGATCCCTGAAGGTTTCTCATCAGTGTCTGGGCTGCTTTCCAGGACACCTGCCCCATTTTAATCAGCCCTCTTTTTTAGAGTTTGTGCACCAAGGGACTCAAAACCAAATTGCTCTTGACAAAAGTTTTATAGTTAGAAAGTCTAATTTAAAAAAATGGAATACAACTCAAGACATTAGATATATGTAGTTCTTTGTATACTGTTTTGTGAATGAGAAGAATCATTTCACTTAATACTCTACCGGATAAATGACTTCTCTTATCATGTCTCTCTCTTATGAGCCACATAACCCCTTTGTCATAATAGTTTATACTTTCCTTTAAGTTACTGACTTTTATCACCTTTGCTGTCGACAAACGCAAAAATGTGTGTACAAGTGCTTCAGTATCGTCTAATACAATAACTTTTAATATGATTTTTTTTAAAAAAATATCTTTTCATTATAGAGACTTGCTGATTCTTAAATGGGCATTTCTATTCAGAATTTTAGATTTATCTATCTAAGTAAGATCTTCCTTTAAGGAAAAATGCAATGAAATAATATTATTGGATTTATTGTTTTAAGAAGAAAGCAAAATAGAAAATGTTTGATAGTTCATATAAAACAACTTGCTTTTAATTCTAGAATACATTTTACGGTCAGAGATAACTATACTTTTATATCATTATTGTCATGCATGTGACATAATTATATTCAGACTTTGTGATTTTCATATATTACTGAACAATTCATAAAAGACAGCTTTTAGTGTCAAAGATATATTGACTGTATTAGAAATTTTAAGTAATTCATTTTTTTCCTGAAAAATTTTCCTTCATTGTTACTGTATTTTTCTCTTCTTAGTCCCTTAAAGAAGGATTATTTTTTTTGTTTGTTTGTTTTTGTTTTTTTGCATCACAGCCGGCAGCGGTCAGGGATTACTCCTGGCTCTATGCTCAGAAAATTGCGCTGGCAGGCATAGGGGGTCATATGGGATTCCGGGATTCAAAACAATGTCCTTCTGCATGAAAGGCAAAACGCCTTACCATCATGCTATCTCTCCGGCCCCAAATAAGTATTCTTAAGGTAAATCTGTATATAAGACTTCAAACAATGTAATAGAAAAGTAAAATAGGGGTGAGAACTTTATAATTAAAAAAAGTGTAGTTAAGCTATGGAGTTATATAAATCTATAATTTTAAATCTGTAAGGTAGCACAGCCAAACATATAAAAAAGTAAACATTACATTTCTGAAATTACTTTTCAGAATGACACTTAAAATTTTGTGATTAGTATATATATATTACTCTATTTTATATTTATGTTGAAATATATAATGTGTTGTGTGAAGTTTGGATATAGAACAATATTATATATTTGACCTTGATGGTCCAATATTCTCTATAGATTTCAAATCTCATGACAATTTGAACTGTTATCTCATTAATATACTTATTCACTAGGGAGTCAGATTTAATGAATACCCCAGACACAATTATAGTAATTCATATGGATAATCCATGGAAGGGATAAAGTTTTTTCTTTTTTCCATGACACCTTAGAATTTATTTTTTAATAATAGCTGATTCAAGAGAGAGAAAGCTAGTGCTTTAGGGAGATGTACTGTGCTTTTTAAACAATACCAGAGACTTTGCGTCACACTCTTTTATACACAAAACCTAACACACAGACTGAGATGAGATTTGGTTGGCATATTGGTTATGCATTTTGTTTTATGTTTTCCTTTTTAATATATATATATATTTGCTATTTGTACATCTTTCCCATTACTGTTCCTTTGCCAACAGTGTCATAAATCTTTAGGGGGAATGATGCTATGTATCTATAATTTCTGCCTTTTTGATATAATCAAACTTATTATCAGAGGCTTCATCTAAAAATCTCCTTAAATTATAAACATATGGAATGTTCTTAATAAACAGAACCACTTGTGCCATAAAATTTTCCTCATTTTATGCATATTGAATGCATCAATTTAAACAATTTACTTCACCCATTACTTTATAATCATTACAAGAAATAAACAAAGACAATCATTTATTTTTGAAGCTTTCACTCATGCCAATAAAATGGTTGATGATGTGTTCTTTCTTTTTGTTTCTTTTGAGGATGCTTGGTTAAAGATATTTCACAAAAACATTATAGTTGACCTTTATTCAAATTGCATGAAAAGATATACACTTAAATCTTATACCTATGTAAGCAAAGCTAATGTTTAATATCTAGATGATAAAAATATCAGAGATTATATGAATAACAATATTTAAATTATGTAAAAACTTATCCAAGTAATCATTCATCCCATATAATGAATTAGCACTAAAAACAAAGGCACTAAAAACAAAAAAAATGAATTGCTATCAGAAATTTAAAGTTTATTACATATTAACAGTTTAGACATAATGTTTCATTATGATTTAATTTTATGAGCTTGATATTAGTTCGTAAATCATAATTTGATAAAACCATAGAATTCATTCATATTTTGTTTTCTCTTAATTTTATTCTCTAGATCTAATTTCAAGTATAATTATAAAAATAGCTAAACAACTATGTTCTATATACTTTTTGCCACGCAAAACAAAAGTTAAAGCTAATTAGATAAAAAAATTATCCAAAGACAAATATCTATCTCAGTCTTCAAATAACTTTTACCCTTGTGACCTTCAAAATGTCACCTATCCCATTTGGGTCCTAATTCATCTCTCTTTATAATGAGGCTAATAATGATTTGTTTTTTCTGCACCTAAAATGTTTCTTTAAAAACAACACATCTGCCAGATGTTAGAGAAAGAAGATAGTAAATAGATAGTAAATACATGTAAAATTGAATGTAAAAAACATAGCTTTTTATATAATAACCCTTAAGGAGCAAAATATGACAGATAGAAAGAAATGCTGATGCAGTTTCAGATATATACAAACATGCTATAACCATGCCAAAAGTCAAGATTTTTTTCATTTGTACAGTTAAGCATATTCTTTTTAATACTACCATTCTTATATATTTAATTTTATTTTT
>PVKC010018899.1:0-19380 GCA_004027635.1 Crocidura indochinensis
AAAAAAAAAAAAAAAAAAAAAAAAGATGTATTGTTATACAGGTATTGAGCTTCCATAGGCAATATAAGACTCCCAATTAGGTCTTTTGATGTATCCTTGTGGGGAGTAAAAGCCGAGGTACCTTTCGATTCACAGGCCTTGGAATTGAGTTTGAAAGATGCTTTGCTGCATTACAAGACCATATAGTGTTTTTGAGCTGGGAGTTTTGCTGAGGTTGATTCCTGTATCATGCAACAGTCCACGATTTGGTGGGGGTGAGAGGGACCATCCAGCATGAGTCAGCAGGCGTGCTGGTTGGAGTTCTTTGCTGAGGCATGAGAACGGGGACGCAGAGGGTGTCTTTCACTGAGGAGCTGGAAGGTGGTCTGTTGGGGCAGGAGGTCAATCTTGGTGCCTACGAGTTAGGAACTGAGGGTAAAGAGGGTTATATTAGGGGAAGATAACGAATCAGGATTGGGAGATGAGGGGATAGAAAAGGCACAGGGGTAGGGAAGAGGCAATACATGACAGGGGCTATATATTTATATATATATATGTGCGTGTGTGTGTGTGTGTGTGTGTGAATTGTTTATGATTTCAGCTTAGAATCAGTAAAGAACATTTTTAGATAATGCTTAAAAAGTATATTTGTCGCGCGGGTGCAAATGCAGTTATGAAAATGAGGATTAGTAAGAAAAGACACCGTTGCTGGGGGTCCAGTATAAAAAAGTGTGGGATTGGAGTTTCCCTCCTCCCCCATCTCCCCAGAGCCCAGTTGCCAGACTTGGTCCTGAAGACCAGTTTGGCATGGGGGGATCTCAGCCTTCTGGACTATGTGATCAGCCCAGAAGGCCATTGGCCAGCTGTCTGCCCAGATTCCCAATCATACCTGTAGGAGAGGAGCAGGAATACTGGCGTGCGGGATGGTCTGGTGGTCACGATATTCTTTTGTCAGTTGTTTGCTTATTTTAAGGTTCCTTTTCCTTATTCTTTTGTTTGGAGGCATTATGCAGCTCATCTTCAAGCTCACTGATTCTGTCCTTAGAAACTGTTAATCTGCTGGTGAGACCTTTCAGTGAGAGTTTTTTTTTCACCTACAAGTCTTTCAGTTCTGTCATTTCTGTTTGAGATTTTTTTCATTTATGTTCTCATATCCTCTTGTGTTTAATTGACTATCCTTTCTATTGTTTCTTTAGCTCCTTAAACATACTCAACATTTCTTCCCCAAAGTCCTTATCAGGGAGGTAATATGACAGGTTCAGACTGTTTGCATCTTCAGGGCAACCACTTTCCCTTCCTTAGAGTGGTGGGGTATGTGTTGATTTCTCACTATGACTTTTGCAGTCTAGGGTGTTTATTCTGTGCTGTTGTATAGCTGAGTATCTAGAGTTAGGATTTCTTTAAATACTTACATTGAGGTATGAAGAAGTAAAGAAGTGCATGGCAGAGGAATGAAACATAATAGCTGTGCTCATCTCAACCCTCTTGACCTAGGAGCTAAGTGGTGCTCCTGAGTGCCTCAGTTTCTTCCATGCCTCAGTTGCTTCTGAAGAGGGAATTTTCTCTATGCTTTATGTCCAGTGGCTACCACAGCTGCTCCTCAGTGGAACTCCAGAAGCACTAGCTCAAGAATGTTGGTAACAGCAGTATCGAGGATTAAAATGCCTGCACTGAGTATTATGGGTAAATCAGATGCCAGGAGCTTTCTCAGCACTGTATTACAGTGCTTAATTTCTCTGTCATAAATTGATTCTTCTGTCATAAATTGCTTGTCCATAAATGTGTAGATTTATTTCTATGATTTCATTTCTACTGTATTAATTTGTGTATTTTTATTATAATACCATGCTGTTTGATTATCAGAGCTTTGTACCATGGCTTAAGGTCAAGGAATATAGTGTCTCCAGTCTCCATTTCCTTCCCCCCTCCCCAGTGTTTTTGCAATTCATATTTTTCTAAGACCCAAATAAATTTCATAGTTTTCTGTTTGACTTTGGGGAATTTTATATAGATCGCATTAACCTTGTATATTTCTTTAGGTAATATAGGCATCTTAAAAATGTTAATTCTGACATTCCATGAACATTTTCATTTTTCAACATTGTTTTAAATTTTTGGTATCCCACACCGTTTTAATCTCTTTGGTTAGAGGTATTTCTTTCTTTTTTCTTTATTTAGACACTTTGATTACAAATATGATTGTACTTTGGTTTCAGTCATGTAAAGAACAGCCCCCTTCCCCAGTGCAACATTCCCACCACCAATGTCCCAAATCTCCCTCCTCCCCATCGCACCCCCACATGTACTCTAGTCAGGCTTTCCACTTCCCTCATTCATTCATATTGTTATGATAGTTCTCAGTGTAGTTATTGCTCTAACTGCACTCACTACTCTTGTCACAGCTTCATGTCGTAAGCTGAACCTTCCAGCCCTTCTCGGTTAGAGGTATTTCTATATATTTAATTCTCATAATAAAATTACAAATTGCAATGTTTTTCTGGCATCTCTTCGTGCTAACTCATTACTTGCACAGAAAATGAAAGCATCTTTCATACTACTTTTGTAGCTATAACCTCATTTTAATATCTAACTTCTACACTTTTATTACTTTCCTCCTAATATTATTGAAATGTGGTGGTGGGAAGTGATTATGATGATTTACATTGAGAACTTTTAGAATTGGATGGTGTGAGACAGAGGTTAGAAGTGATTTTCTCACCTCTTTAAGTTAGGTCATGAAAATAACAAATCTTATTAAAGACATATGCATTTGCAACAGAAGTCACTGAAATATGACTAGCAAAGTATTTTCCTGCCTCTGAAGTCATGGATTTTTAAAACAAATGAACAAACCTTGATGCATAGTTTAATGCCAAACTGATCTTACTATTCTTCACTTTGATGATTCATTCATCCAATATTAAAACAAATTAAAGAAATGAAGATCATTGGACTCTGCTTAATAAATGCAGACTCACACATGTACATGTACACGAACACCCCTCTCAGAATACACTCAAAGGCAATCTTGTCTATTGCTTCAAATGCCATCCCAAAATCTGAGCATACATTGAATGAGTTGAATTCTTATTTGTTCTGATTCTAGAAGTCTGTTTCCTCTGATTTCTCACTTACCACCACCTTAGGAAAGAATTTCTCACTGTTCATCTTGCACAGGGAAAAAGTACAGTTACATTTCATATGCGAGAGTATACCTAAGCATCTGTGTTCCATATACTCCCCACCTCCAATTGGTGGCTTGTTCGTATTTTCTCTAGAGTGCTGAGTGCTTCAGAATCCCACACAGCTTTTCTCTGTCCTTCACTCACTAGGCCGAATACCCAGAACTGTGGCCTCTATCAACCAACACCTCCTGAAATCAGATGACGTGGTGAGCTGTTGCCTGGATCTCGGGGTTCCTAGTATCTCTTTCCGCATCAATGGGCAGCCTGTCCAGGGAATGTTTGAAAACTTCAGCACAGATGGGCTCTTCTTCCCTGTGGTGAGCTTTTCAGCAGGTGTCAAGTAAGTCATGGATGTGATTTCATGAAGAGTAGCTGTTACCCCCCTACCCCAGGCTGTTATAACATCTCCCGACTACTCTTATAAGCTGCAGAATCTGACAACCCCCTTCATCATCAAGAACCAAACTCCTCCCCAAGGAAGCGAGGTTCAAAGGAGGAGAGCAAGAGCCATCCATTTCACATGTGCTTACTAATCACATATGTCTTACCAAGGGTTAAATATTGCATAGGTAAATTTTATGATTAACAGCAAATCTATGATTATATTGCCATAATTATGAGTATTATGTGCTTATTATAAAATTTTTGAAATAATTATATCACCCAGGATCTTAACTTCTATCAGTATCTTGTTTTCAAGTTTTATATTCTACAAATGCATATATTTATTTATCATCATGAAACTAAGTAGGATGTTTTATGTCTTTGCACTTTTTCAGGCAATAATAAGTAATTGTTAAGTGCCTTCCTTAAATTATTTTATAGCCATGAAATACCCTCATTGGGCTGTCCCATAATAAATCATTACTTTTCTAGACTTCCACACAATCTCATTTTTTGTTATACATAAAATTACTACAATATCCTTGAGCATAATTCTTTGTCTACATTTCTGTTTAGTTCCTCCTAGAAGTAGGTCAAAAGTTAAAAACCTTTAAACTTTACATTTTTAATCACACAGTCAAATTGTTCTTCTAGGAAAATTGAATGAGCAGTTTCAGAATCACTATGACTAATTCTAAAATCTAAAAATCACTGAAAATTATCCATTTGTATGATTCATGTTGGAGCAAAATCTGGCCTACACACTTTTGGTGCCTAATTCAACCATCAAAAGAAAGATGTGAGAGAAATTAAGCTATTTGGTCTTATTTATTTATCTTTTTGTTAATATTTGTGTGTTTAACATGAAAATATTAATGTATTTAATTATGTAGCCTTCTGTTGAGGTATTCTAAATTATTTGTGCCTTCTTTTTAAAAATCTAGAATTCTGAAGTCTGAAACACAATTCCAACAGTTTTAGCTAAAAGACTTGAACCATGTAAAAATAACATGTACCATGTAAAAACAACTGATTGAGTCCTCATTAATTATTACTTTTATTAGTTAGTTTTTAAATTTTCCAATTGAAAAGTACATGCCTTTCAAATTTAATTTTCTTTTTGTTTGACATTGCCACTAAGAAAACTGATTGGAGCAAAGATTATTTGCATCAGGGAGAAAGCCTATTTAGCCCAATTGTCTAGGAGCTGAAGATCTAGGAGGGTATGTAGAGTCATTGCCTTGCATGTAGCTGATCTGGGTTTGATCTCTGCCAGTATAGATGGTCCCCCAATCCCTGCCATTGGTGACCCCTGAGCACAGAGCCAGAAGGAAACCCTGAGCATTGGCAGCGATGATCCAAAAACTAACAAAAAAAATTTTAGCTCAATTGTCTATTTTAGCTACTCAGTTTTCTGAATACAAACAATGAGTAGAAATCAAAATACAGGTGTCAGCATGTGGGTCCTTTACCTATTGACTTGATGCCTTATCTGGGCATGCAAGATCATTCAGAGCAGTCTCTTCCCAGATCCATATTCATCTGGATAATAAACGACTTTGGTTACCCAACATCAGTACCCTTCCCTTCCTTGCTTCGACTACACCTTCCCTGCTGGATTTTAGTTATTTCCCATAAAAGAGTTCCCAAGTGCTTCATCTGATAGAACTAGCTAGAAGTCACTGCTCAGAAGAAAGGTATCTGTCCCTTCCAATCTGTTAGCTAATGGACTTTTATCTGTCTTTCTGGGTTTAGAGAAACAGGATATTTGAACTCCTCAATTTACATAATGATTTTTAAATTATTTGCTTATATATCCATCCTCTTCCCCCAGAAAATTCAGATAGGATTATTTCACATGTGCGAATTCTATTTCTCATGGGATTAGGGTACCTTCCAGTGATTCTTTACCAGTTGAGCCAACAGTTTAGTTGTGAAGGCTGAGGGACAATACTTACTGCTTAGGGCTGCAATGCTAGGACTAAATGAGTGGTATTCAGAGGGATTTGTGTGTGTGAAGACTTTAAAGAAAATCCTCTTTACTGAAGAAGAACTCAGCTAGCAGATGAAGAAACATGATTGAAATGTGTATCCACCAACAGAAGCTGTTTCTAGAAGCCCGTGGTCATCAGATCATGGAGCCTTTTCAGTGCTTAGAAGAGAAGCAGAGAAACAAGATAATAAATAGTTGTTGAGCCCATTGGTGTAGTGCTACTTCTGAAAATACTACACAAAAAACCCTAAAGGGTTCAGATGTGACTTGAAAAGTCAGTAACTTAAGTATGAGATCTTCTTGCTCATAACTGCCAACCATGTAATAACCTACAAGAATGGTGCCAAAAGATAGAGATGGCTCACAAACCTCCTTTCTGTCAGGGAAATAACAGCTCTCACATATTCCTGTGTGGTTTTCAGAACATGATATGGTCTGAAGAAAGAGGAGATGACAGTTTCTTGCATACTTGGGAATTGCATTTTAGTGAAGTAAATCACATGACGTAAATCAGTAAATTTGTGCATCACATGATGTCTTTGGATAGTAAGTGCTAGTTCTTTCCTGGAGTAGTCATTTAGTTTATTTTTTCTTATGAGTATATATAATCTAAATAGTGTTTCACTTAACAGTGGAAATCAGTTTTGAGAAATGCATCCTTGAGCTATGTGTTTAATTGTGCAAGCCATAAGAATGTACAATGATAAACCTGAACCATGTAGTTTGCTAATATCTTGGCTAGGTACGTAGACCACCCTCATGTCACAAGTTCTTTACTGACTGAAACTTTATTATACAATGCATGTCTGTACTCCAGTACTCTGACATCAACCATTAAATTGATTTTAAATTGACTTTTGGTCAATTCACAGTTCATAAATTAAACTTTCTGGTATGATTTGGTATTGAAGCATAGTGGTTCCACTTTAGTTCTACTTTGATATAAGAAATATATAAGATATATAGAGAGGATATAGGAAAACATAGGAAAAGAAAACAGGGTATGCTTTCCAAGTTAATTGTAATGTCTCACTGAAAATATGTTTAATAATAAAACGGATTTTTAACACATGTGTGACTTCTAAATTAGATTTCTCTTTTAGAATTCTATTTCTGCTAAATGCTCTTTACTGGAGCCATTGTCTTAAATTTGTAGACCACAAATTTATAATTATGTTGTTAATAATACCTAATTATCATGTCTCTGCCAGTAGTCATTAGCAAGCAAAAATCCTTTCAATTAAATTTACCTACAGTGAAGTCAAGACAGCTGAAGCAATTACCAATAAAAATCTACAAATCAATAGGTACTTCCTTTCCTAACTATTATGAATAAAACTTCTTAGCTCTTCAGTTACTGCTTTGCTTTGATTGAGAGATGTTAATATTATTGGTGTAGTAGATCTTTAATAGACCTATATGTTATAGGACAGGATTTGTAATGAGGCTCATATATCTCTGAGCTTATCCAAAGATTAAGTTCTATTGACTTCAAAACCTGTCAATAAAAGTTGACTCCTAGCCCAGTTGACAAGTCCTAACCTATGTGACTACCATTACATATAAACTATCACATAATAAATTCTGGATACTATTTTTATAGAAACTAATTAGTCAAATAGTTGAGTATAGTTTATGCTAATATTTCATTTCCTCCTAGATCTATCTAGTCACCTTTCATAACTTTTATGTAGTTCTTTCTAATTTATAAAATGAGCAAGATTCAGAGACGATTGGTATTTGTGGTTGCTGTTTGTTTTCTGTTGGCATACACCAGACTTGGCTAAAATTCAGGTAACCAGCAGCGTAGCTATTTCCAGCTTGCTGTGGTCAATGCTGTGGAAATTATTACTGAAATAAATATACCTTTGTGGAGAACATGATGAGATTTGGCTGGACTGACCTGCGTTTTCATCAAACACTGGCCCAGAGAAATATGAATGTATGTAACTAAGATTTTTCTCCCATATTAGTGATAGAGATGTCTAAAGATGCAATTATAAACCATGACTTCATGGGTTGAATCCAGGTCAGAAAAACCTTTCTAATTTTTTCTCCTCTTAACTGCACTCTATATCCTTTTTTTTCCTTTGGAACACTGTTCTACTTCTTTGGGATGAATTCAATAGCAGATGATCAAAACAAGACAGTAAGTAATATGAATGCAGTGTTTGCAAGTAAGCTATGAATAATATTGTGGCCCAATTGAATATTGTGGCCCCATCCTTTTTGATCAGGGTAAAGCTTTGTCTTGATTTTTTACTGCATTTTTTATTTATGGGTTCTGTCTTTTAAATATTAGAATTTGTGGTGATATTCTTATCTCTCTGAAAACTGGCAAACAAAAATGCACAAATCTCAAGTGATAAATTTTAAAACATTAGCAATAATTTTTCTAAATAATTTGCTCTATGTCATAAAATTAGTCAAGTAAATAAAAACTCTTCTATGCATCCCCCAAACTTAACTGTTCCCAGACCACTATTACTGAACTTCCTCACATGTCTGATGTAGAGGAATCTAAAGACATAGTTGCTTACTGTAATCATTTTAGAAAGGAAAAAAAATCTTCCTAAGAGCTGATGAAATATCTGAGTTATGGGAAGAACCCCAGAAGACGATATAAGTGCTTTAGTGGAAGATATTAAATTGATTAATGAAATTGATTTTTAAGTCCATTTATGTTAAGAAAAATCTGAGGATAAAGAACCAAATTTAATGAACCTAATTTTTTATCTTTTTATTTTTAATTTAACTGTATTTGAAAAATGCTAGGAGGTTAAGTGGAACCCAAAAAGTAGGGAATAAAATTATCTAGAGAAAATAAATTTGTGCTCAAATTGAAAATTATTTATCTGTAAATGAGACAAAGAATTAAAAAGATATTAAGTGTAAAATAACACATTTATCCAAAGAAGTAGATTAGGGAGTTACAACTTTGTTTTCTTTCTTACCTCTTCAAATTCCTAAAAGATTCTACAGCTTGTACTACTCCTTTTCAAAACATAATCGTGATGATAATTAACCTAAAAGATTAATCTACTTGATGATAAAAATTCAGCATATCCAAATTTTGGATTGAGCCCCCCATCTCTGTTAGACATTGCAGCAAATTCAGTCTTAGATCCTCCTTGGCTGTGCTCAGACCTTAGTATGTCTTAGATTCTCTAAGTTGAGCCTGGGGGGTGGGTAGTGAGATGACATGGGGAACGGCACATCCCACAGACCTGGTGCAACTGAGACATGCCAGCCCTTTGTGGATTAGAAGCACCATTGATGCCTTCTTCTGCACCTTTTTGTAGTTTTCTTGGAGAACCAGTCACTAGGACATTTTGACTTTAGTTCAAATGTTTAGTACTTAAACATTAAGTACCCTCTGTGCTATTGCTCTCTCCTAGCCAACTTCAATCCCCTCTCCCCTTGCATAGTCCTTCTACCTTCATCGGCAATGGGTTTTCTGATCACTACTTAGTCAAATGCCTTTTGAGATAAAAATTTCTTCCAAGATGGCTGACATGTGAAGTAGACAATAGACAGACCGTTCTTTTTCATACGCCTCCTCTGTTTCATTCTCTTTCCTCTTCCCTTCTCTCCCTCCCTTTCTGTTCTGTCATCAGTTATATATGTCTCTCACTAAACCCTAGGGTGCACTTGTAAACTTCTAAGTGGTTCCTTAAAACCCTCATTATTTGATTTCAGAATGGAAAATCCCCACTTCTCTTTCCCCCAGAGAATTATCTCAAATGAATCTGTTACCGTTCTTCACCACAAAGAGCTTTACGGTAGACCAAAGTTCATAGAACTGACCTCATACTTTCATGATGAATTCTTGTGGTTGACTTGGCTCTCATTCCAGGATGTGAAATTACTGAATCTACTGGGACCTTTACTCAAAGCTTGATTCAAAAGAGAGACCATTTTAATATCTTCAAGTAATTAAAGTGAGGTTCAAAGGTTTAAACTTTCCTTTCAAACCTATGTTTTACCCTTTGTCATTTTCTTTGACTCTGGTCATCTGGGTCCCCCAGGAGAGTTGTGAAAGTGATCACTGATATTGGTGACACTTTGTTGGCTCACTTCTAAATGTCTCTGGGCAGATCCATCAACACTGGTTGAAGGAACCATTGTCAATTTTTGCTCTGGCACCAGCAACCAGCTGACCTCACTTTCTAGGGAGCAGGACTCCAATCTGAGGAAACAACCCAGGGCAGTACCCTCCTCTCACTAATGCACAGCATAGTGGCCTTCAAAGATGAATGTGTGCGAGCACAGTAAATACTGGTGTCTGCCTTTGTTAATTTTTTGTATTGCAGTTATGTGTCTGTTAGAGGAGCTAAGATTAAGATTTATAACCAAATTATTATTCTTTTAATAACTGAACATTAACACAGGGCATTGTTCTCTAGAAATGCTCCAGGGAACTCCACCTTTCTGAATTTATTACCCACCAGGTAAAAGACAACAGATTTTAAAATGTAAGCAAATTTTTAAAACAAGAGAGAGCAAGAATTCATAAATAATTAAGCCCATCTAGAAGAATCTATGGGCCATCATTTTCTTGTTGTTGGAACTTAGACACATGCAGTATGAAGTTCTGGTTGCTCGTCTTCTCACCAGATTGGTGTTCAGTGAGACAAAAATGAAAGAACTTCCCACACTAACCCTCTGCTCTAAAAGCTCCATTTTTTAATCCTTTCATTTCAATTTGTCAGTAACTCAATCTATTATGTGACCATTGAATTGGAAATTTCTCAACAAATAATTTCATACTAGGTCATTATTTCCTGAAGGCTCACTAAATTAGTAACATTGCAGGCGAGTGACTCAGTTTTGTTTTAAAGCCATTGTTCAAATTCTTAATGCACAGAAATGGCATTCCATTGCCTACCATTTAATGTGAGAACATTCACAAGAGCTGATTGTTCTAATTCTATATCAGTGTGCTTAGTTTTTTTTAATTGGAAAGTGGGAAATTCTGTAGAATTTCTATAATTAATGTTAAAGCAGCAATGTGTAAAACATTGTTTGGATAAAGAGTTTGTACTGGCAAAGAAAAAATACCTTTTGTCTCTCTCTTGGAGAAAGTTTTGTTTTGCAGTTTCATAATTAGGCTGTTTCCACAGTCACAGTTTCTCAGCCAACAGTGAAACATTCTCTGCAAGTCTACCCACCACAACATTCTAGTTTGAGGATGTGAGATATTAGAGTGTTGCTGTGACATGTTTGTTAGATCATGACTCTTAATCCACATACCTCATAGCCCTGTCCAAATACATGCTCACTCCATCAGCAATTCCTAAGAAAACTGAATATCAGCAACTAAACTGGAATCTTGTGCTTTTTTTTTTTTCCCACTGTCCTCACTGATCTAATCCACTTCATCTCCTGTTGGGACTAGATTCTTGCCAGGTGTCCCTTGTTGGCCCCTAGAGATTTCTACACAGAGCAACTAAGCAGTTTGCTGATCTCAGAGATTTTTCACTTGAAATAGAATTTCAACTCTTTAACTTCCTGCTGTAGCATGGCCTTCTCACACCTTCCCTTGAGGTCCTAAGTTTCATCAGGTCCTTCTTCAAACCATCATCCCTGGGCTCTTTGCTATCTCTCAAGGCATGTGTGTTCTTCTGCCTGGAATGCTCTGCTCCCCATCTTGAACTCACTGACTGAGGTCAAGTCCTGAGTCTACTCAGAGATTCCTTCCTCGACTCTAGTCTTGCAACTGCTCCTTCTCCCAAGCTATTTCACAGGGTTTTCTTTATTCCCTTGCCAAATGTTTGCTAATTTATAGTGATGACTATTTGCCTAATTGGATACTAGCCCCGTGACACCAACAATTCTTTGTTCATTTGTTGAATCCACATTGCAACGAATAGTGCAAGTCACATGGACTCAGCAAATAGTTGTTAAAGGGAGAGGAGGAGGCATTGCTGAATGTGGATACTACATGTATGTATTGATATTTTTTCTTCTGTAAAATTTTTGTTGACCATTCTGGGCTTACATATATTGTCATATTTAATTACGCTGTAATTTTATTTAATCATACATTCAATGTGGTTTTAGTTGATTTGAAAAATATGCATATCTAGGGGCTGGAGAGATAGCATGGAGGTAGTGAGTTTGTCTTGCATGTAGAAAGACGGTGGTTGAAATCCTGGCATCCCATAAGGTCCCATGAGCCTGCCAGGAGTGATTTCTGAGAGTAGAGTCAGGAGTAACCCCTAAGCACTGCCGGGTGTGACCCCTCCCCCCAAAAAAAAGAAAAGAAAAGAAAAATATGCATATCTAGTTAAAAGCCAAGAAGTCCATGGAGGGCCATTTTGAAATAATTTGTGCATATATTCTCCTCTTTGCAATGAGGGCTTAGGGTCTAACCCTAACCATACTTTGCATGTATTTATGAAATTGAAATTCATCCTGAACACAAAATTAAAACATTAAATAACTTTAAGGTGCTCCCCCTTTTGGGGAGGCCCCTGTGATCAGAATTAGAATAGACCAGAGTGTGGGACTAGGCGTCACTAAAATAGGGTCACCCATGACAAATGCTTAGCTCCCTCCAGTCATGATTGTAAACAGGTCATGCTTTCTCCATAGTCTATTCTTTCTTTTAGCTATTTTCTGAAATGGGGATTGTCACTTAATACTGTTTGGTTATTTAAAAAATTTTACCTGAATATTAAAATAATAATTTCCCAGGGACTGAAGCAATAGCACAGTAGGTAGGGTGTTTGCCTGGCACATGGCCAACCAGGGTTTGATCCCTGCATCCCATTTGGTTCCCCAAATCTTCCAGGAGTGATTTCTGAGCACAGAGCCAGAAGTAACTCCAGATGTGGCCCAAAAAGAAAAAAAATAAGAATTTCCCCTGAAAGGAAACTTACCATTTTTTCATTGTTATGTAAGTTATCACCCTTAAATAAACAGACTGGAATTACTCATGCTATCTTTTTTTTTTTTTTCAGAGAGCTAGGTCATTAATAACACCATTAATCTTTTCACTATTCTGGTAAAAGGCATCTATAATATTGTTGTGCCTCCTAGAGGGAGTATAAACTTAATTTTAAGTATCTAGTGATATTTACATATAGCTTTATTCTAAGAACTCAGCTGATGTGGATCAATGAGGATCATGCATCAATCATCAATTCTCTCTCGACTACTTTGCTGTGTACTTTAGAAAATTTGCTCTGCTGAATCAGAATTCACTCATTTGCCAACAAAATAATCTGAAAGTGGCAAGGCCAATATTTAATTTCAATTTATTTGGGCTGAACTTTAAAAAAATCTCTCTTCTCTTGGTCTCTCCAAATGACAGAGTACGTTTCCTGATGGGTGGACGTCATGGAGAATTTAAGTTCCTGCCTCCCTCTGGCTATGCTCCTTGCTATGAAGCCTTACTTCCAAAAGAGAAGATGAGACTGGAGCCTGTGAAAGAATACAAGCGTGATGCTGAAGGTGTTAGAGATCTGCTGGGTACCACTCAGTTCCTCTCCCAGGCATCTTTTATCCCCTGCCCCATTGACACCAGTCAGGTAGGTTCAAGATGTCAGATAAAGTGACTGAATTAAATCCACCCTTCTTCCACTGTCACCTTTTCACATGTGCTTTGCATGCATGCTGTCATTAAAGTGTCATGTAATGTGAACATTGCTATGTCTCATGTTTCTGTCAGATGTGTAGATTGAGCTCTCTAAGGTTTCGCATCCATTGAACAAGCTGGACACTTGTTATGTACTAGGTACTGTGAGTCATAAGCAGAAATAATTCACTACATGAATAATAAAAAATCATAAAGCTTTTTTAAAACTCATACCCAGAAGTGCTTAGGAGTCCCATGGGTCACTCTCAGCAATCTTCAGCCTGGGAGCTTGGACCTGATGGTTGGATGCTACTATAGTTATAGTACCATCTATACTGATAGTCTAGTGCTGCTCTATTCAGGGCCCAGTAGTGTTACATAAGGCCACATCATCTAGGAGTTTAACACAGGGTCTTACACATGCCAGGCATTTGTTCTACCCTTTTGAGCCACATCCCATCAAATAACACTGTAGTAGTAGCATTTAACCAATATAAAATGAAAAGAGAAATGTATACAAGTAATTACTAGATACCATCTTTAGGCTAGAAGATTTCCATAAAAATCTGTTGAGACAAAAATCACTGACAGGTGGCTTAGAGGATTCTAAAACTGCTTTTAAGTGAGTATTTTTTTATTCTCACCAACTCTATACTATGAGAGACACATGGTCATGTGTTTATAACAAAGGATAGGAAAAAGCTTTCTAGCATGGAGGTAAGGCGGTTGCCTTTCATGCAAAAGGTCATCGGTTCGAATTCCGGTGCCTCATATGGTCCCCCGTGCCTGCCAGGAGCAATTTCTGAGCATGGAGCCGGGAGTAACCCCTGAGCACTGCCGGGTGTGACCCAAAAAGAAAAAAAAAGAAAAAGAATAAAGCTTTCAGGGTGCTAGGGTAATAGCGTAGCTGTAGGGCATTTGCAGTGGGAATGTAGGGGCTCAGCATGAGACTTGAGCCTGATTCTTATTTCTCTGCTCTGTCTTCTTACACCATTATCCAAATGGATGTGTTGCTTTGGAAAGTCTTCAGAAAAGAGCAAGTCTAAAAACGAGTTCAAGGGGCCGGAGGATGGAGCAGCAGTAGGGCATTTGCCTTGCACAAGGCTGACCCAGGGTGGACCTCCGTTCGATCCCCTGTGTCCATGCTCCATATGGTCCCCCAAGCCAGGAGCGATTTCTGAGCGCACAGCCAGGAGTAACCCCTGAGTGTCACCAGGTGTGGCCCTAAAATCAAAAAAATGAATAAATAAAAAATAAAAAAGAGTTCAAGAGCCAGAAATAAAGAACAGGTATGAAGGTGTTTGACTTGCTTACTACCAACCCTGGTTCAATTTCAGTGCCATGTATGGTCTCCTGAGCACCATCAGGAGTGATTTCCAGGAAGAGCCAGGAATAACCCCTCCATATCGCCAAATATGGCCCTAACCCCCTCCATTAAAGAGGTCAAAACATGACGGGAAGTTTTGATGGAGGAAAGAAATATGACCCAATGTTGAAAAAGAGGGCCTGTACATGCAGAATTGAAGATTTTGAAATCAAAACAGTGATCCATAGCCAAGCCATAATTTTGATCTTTCAACTAGAACTTGTATGGGCTCTGGAACTATGAAAGCATGATGGAAGGGATGGAAATACCAAGAAAGTTTTAATGGAAAAATTAAATATAACATCTTGACTAAGACCTGGAAAAATTTTAATCTTATAAAATTATCGTCAAAGAAGTTAAATAAGGTAGAGTCAGTTACACCATCCCTCAAACCCCCTCTGATGTTTAACCAGTTTTCAGGTTAAATGTTATGCACTAAAAGGCCAGGAATTCATCACTAACAGAGCCTGCCTCTTCTGAGTGCTGGTAAATGGAGAACACATACAGGCAGAAGGTCCTGCCTTAGGAAAATCCTTTCTGAGGGAGCCATCCCTTAGGAAATGAGCATAGATTGCATCTTTGAAAGCATCTTGGCCAAGATGACTATAGTGGCATTGTGGTCCCTCCTGGTCAATGGTGCCTATGACTTCAAGCGGAACATCTGACCCTTGTGATTGATTCTAAAATTGATTCTATTTTAAATTGATTTAACTATTGATTCTAGTTTAAAATCCTTATTTGTTCTGTTTCCTTTTAGGTAGTTTTACCTCCTCACCTTGAGAAGATCCGAGACAGATTAGCTGAAAACATTCATGAGCTTTGGGGGATGAATAAAATTGAACTTGGCTGGACTTTTGGCAAGGTATTTCATTTGTGGGAACTTGGTAGATGGCTAGATTACCTAAAAGCATTTTTACCCAGATCTTATATACATTTGATTATTTATCATTTATTTTAAATAAATGATATGTGAATCTTTATCATTTTCCTGATAATGTACACAGCTACTTTGGACTATAACCTTAAGAGAAACATATCCTTATTGCTTTTTCTTGGTCATAAGGGGAAAGTGACTCCACTCTTTAAAATGAATTTTAAAAATGATTCGCTTTTAAATATAATCACTATATATTTTGTAAGATTTTTCATGGGTTTGAAAAAGTCTCTTATTTTTCATTTACTATGGCTATTTTTATAAAACCAAGAATGAATCATGGAATTTGTCAAAATTTTCTACACTTATGTAATTCAGATCCTATCGTTTTTACCTTTTAGTGTTAACATGATAAATGATAATGATTGATCTTTGAATATTGAATACAATTTGCTTTCCTAAATTAACACTAGTTGGTCATGATATACCTACCTCCTATAATGTTATATTTTACTTACTACAATTTATTTTTGCACTTTTTTTCAAAGGATTTATTGCTATTTTTACTTGTGATAAATCTGTCTATTGTTGATATCAAGGAATTTCCAGATTTATATAGTAAGATGAAAATATTTCTTTTTCCGAATTTTCTAGAAGAGATTGTGTAGTGGCTATTTCTTGCTTAGCTCAATTTATCAGTGGAATTGTAACTTTCTTTGTGGGAAAGTTTATAACTACAAATGCAATTTCTTTAAAAGTTATTAACTATTCATACAATCTTATTCTTCTCCTGTGAATTTGTAGTTGGTATCTCTTGACTAATTTGCACATTTCACTAAAGTTATTGAGCTAAAGTCCCAACTGTCTTTGGATAGATGCTTACGCTGTACTAATGACATCTTTCTCCTTCCCGATATTGGTGCTTTGGGTTTTATTTCTTTGTCCCCCTCATTACTCTGGCTTGAAGTTTGTCACTGAGCTTCTTGGGCTTTTTGCTGAATTTTATTTTAATGTTTTTCTTTTAGCTTGTTGAGTTTTTGTTCTCTTTTTTTTTATGACTGATTTAAATTGAATTTTTTTCTTTTTCTTGTTTCATTTCATTTTACTCCTCCAAGGCTAATAAGAAGGGAACCTCTTGAGCCTAAACTCATTTGCTTCCACCTGTTCTGCTTTTGCTGCTTTAAGTAGCAGCCTTGCTCATTTGCTGGTCTAGGTAGTTAGGAGTGCCTAGGAATCCCACTCTGGGTAGACAGACCTAGACACCTGTTACCCTTCTACTTCTCATATTCTGATTCCTTGGGTGGAGGAAATAGAGCATTTGTTCCTCAAAATTTTTCTCCCAAAATCTACATTTTCCTTCCCCTTTAGAGAAAGTTATTTTCTCTGCAGAGGTGGAGAAAAGAAATTGCTTTATTGTTGTGAATCAGGATTTGTGTAATGTAGTTTTCAGATGTATCGCTAAGATTAATAGATGCTCAAATGAGGTGAGGGAACATTTATCACTAGAAAGGATTTTTCAGAGAGGATGTAAATTGATTTTGTTCTGTGATTTGTGTAAGGGCATGTCTGAAGGCAGAAGGATAGGTGAGTTCTGAAATTTCCTCTGACCCTGACACTCTCAATTTACGAATGTTCCAGCTTAGTTACTGCAAAGGTTCCTGCACCCTAACATATGTATTTATATAGCTACCATAAAAGTACCCTGATATATGGACCTCTTTCTGCGTTGTGTTTGGATGCCAACACAAACCTCTCCTTTAGAGAATTGATCACAATTGCTAGTTTGCATTTATTTTAATGATTATTTTATTATTGCTTCATTCTCTTCAGTCATTCTACTATGTATTTCATGGGGCAAGGGACTATCGTGGCTTACCCTTGAACTCCTAATATCTATCTAGATCAGTGCCTTTCATGTCCCAGGCATTCAACCAGTGTCTATTGGAATGATTTATTAGTGAACATCTGAATCTGTGTTGTCCAATGTAATAAATAATAGCCATATGTAGCTAGAAAGCACTTGAAATATGCTAAAATTGAATTAAGATTTAGATGTGCTATAAATTGATGCCAGCACCAGGTACAACAGTTAGGGCAGCTACATGAGCCCTACTCAGGTTTGATATCTAGGATTCCATATGGTCCCCCAACTACCAAAGGTTGAGCTTTGAATGCATCCATGAGTAAACCTGTGTGGCACTGACTGCCTTCCATCAAAATATGCTTGCAGTATAAAGTGCATACCAAATTTTGAAGGGTTGCTAATAAAAATTAAAAGGATTCTAATGTAAAAGATCTAATAAACAATTCTTTTTTTTTTTTTTTTGGTTTTTGGGTCACACCTGGCAGCGCTCAGGGGTTACTCCTGGCTCCATGTTCAGAAATTGCTCCTGGCAGGTACGGGGGACCATATGGGGCACCGGGATTCGAACCGATGACCTTTTGCATGAAAGGCAAATGCCTTACCTCCATGCTATTTCCCGGGTCCCTAATGAACAATTCTCAATTGTTCAAATGTTTAATATCATGTATACATTGCAATGAGTACAATACATTACTAAAATTAATTTCAGCTATTTTTTGTTTTTTTTCCCCATGTGGCTCTTACAAATTTGAAATGTGGTATGCATGTATTAAGTTGGTAGGATTCTTAGGAACAGTGCTGATTTGGACTTGTAGTACAGTCCTTTATGTCTTGACATATGGTACCATCCAGTCATAGCATTTTTATGAATTTTTAACAGTTCCATGAATTTTTAACAGTCATAGACATGATTATCACATGATACACTGGTTTTCTGGGAGGAAATCATGTTCTGAATGCAAACACCTGACTAGAAACAGATCCACCAAACACAAGCCACTAACAAGTTGGGATTTGAATTAAGGAACATATGAGTGCAAGATTTTAAGAGACAGATGCTTACAGTCACTGTGCTGCAGATTCCCTAAAGTGTGTGTGTGTGTGTGTGTGTGTGTGTGTGTGTGTGTGTGATATGTCTGGAATCACGTATAGCAGGGCTTTTGTCAAGTTAGATAACAGAGTTGCCACAATTGAACTGAGTCTGTTGGGAATACAGGATAAGCCACATAAGTCACCTTAGGAACCACGTGTCTTGTGCATTCAAAAGAAGATGGACTATTTGCATATCAGCAAATAGCACTTTGTCTTCCCTGATATGGATTATCTGGATCATGTTTCAAAGCATGTCCTTTTCTGTTTTCCAAGGTAGAGCCACTGTCAAAACTTAAGTTATGTTCTTTCTTATGTTGTAACCTAGATACGGGATGACAATAAAAGACAACACCCCTGCCTTGTGGAGTTTTCAAAGCTCCCTGAGACAGAGAAGAATTACAACCTGCAAATGTCAACTGAAACCTTAAAGTGAGTGTTTAATTGAATTGAATTGAATTTGGATGCAATAGTGATTCAGTGGCACATAACTAAGCTGCAAAGTTGTGTATCTTTCATTGAAAGTTAGATAAATTATAAGGGTTGGCAATTATTCAGGTCACAAAAGATTTAGTATAGTGAATAACAAATCCCCTGTGGTTATATATAATACATATATTTTAGAAACATTCTCTAAAATATGTTATATATTTACATATTTTTATGAGCCATGGTTTTGCATATATATGTATTTGAGCCACTTGCTATTTGCTAGGGGCAGGGAAAATGTAGAAATATAAAAGGAAAGAGAGGGGGCTGTAGTAACAGCACAGCAGGTAGGGCATTTGCCATGCATGCAGCCAACTTGGGTTCAATTCCTGGCATCCCATTGGTCCCTCGAGCCTGCCAGAAGTAATTTCTAAGTGGCATGGGTTGTAGCTACAAAAAATAAAAATAGAACTAAATATCCAGCCAAAGTCACCAAAATGGAACCAAAAGACCTAATAATCTAAATTTTAAATAGGCCTGATATACTGGCAGGCTGGGGGGCAAAGGGTGGAGGTTTGGATACACTCTAGAAACATGGTGGAGAGAGGTAGACACTGATTCAGTGTATGTCTAAA
>PVKC010018900.1:0-19391 GCA_004027635.1 Crocidura indochinensis
GCCCTGCCATTTATTATTCTTATATGCCACAAATGATTATTCTGTGTTTATACCTCTCCTTCTGACTCATTTCACTCAGAATAATAATCTGATGTGTTGATGTATGTACAGATGATGCTCAGTGTTTTTGTGTAGTCACAAGAAACAGAAGTCGCACACCAGTACATTGTATCCACTCATTGTATGATAGACTGGATTCAGAAAAACTCCCTGCTCAACTAAATTCTGTGACAGATTACACAATAAAGATAATTTGTGAAACTCACAATTGTAATCAAATCCAGGCTATTTACCACCCTGGGTGAGAGTATGGATGCCCACTACTAGCATTTTCTCCATGAAGTGACTGTTCAGGGGAAGGGTGCTCTCTCGCCTTGTTGGCAAGAGGTAAGAAGTAGTCCAGTTCCTGTGAGAGAAGAATTCTGACTTTGTACAGCCCCAGTTGGAAAAGGAATGGCTAGCTAAGCTTGTGTATTTGGCAGACATTGTTCATTTTCTCTATTAACTTAATATTTCTCTGCAGGGGAGTTTCACAATTAGTTTTTACAGTGAGACATAAGATGGATGTGTTCAAAAAAGAATCTGATTCTGGGATGCTGTGTCTGAGAAGGAGATATTAAAATGTTTCCACTCTTGCAAAAAAAATTCTGATTGGCACTTATATTATGCAGAAAGCTATAATCAATACAAAAAACTGCATTTAAGGGCATAATTAACTCACAACTTTAATCATGAGTACTCAGAACATGAGAATCCATGGATAAGAAAACTCTGGGTTGAGAATCCTTTCATAGAAGATGCCCACTCTTGTGCAAAATAAAATATGTGCTTTAAGATCACTCCAGGCACTGTATTTCTAAACCCCACCCAACCTGGTCTGAAGAAGCAGGATAGCAGGAAAGAAATAATAAACCAAGCTAGCCAGGAAAGGACGATCATGGAGTCCATGGCCTTTTACCTTGTACTCTCTGTCTTGAGCCCAAAAAGCTAGAACACCTCTTTATTAAAACCAATTCCCAATACCAGGAGGCTTCAGGTCAAGAGAGAGACAAAAGTACATATTCAGTGGACTTTTACATATCAAAGGAAGAGGTTTAAGAAAGGATGACAATGGGGCCAGAGAGATAGCAAGGAGGTAAGGAGTTTGCCTTTCATGCAGAAGTTCATTGGTTCAAATTCCGGCATCCCATATGGTCCCCTGAGCCTGCCAGGAGCGATTTCTGAGCGTGGAGCCAGGAGTAACTCTGAGCGCGGCTGCGTGTGACCCAAACACCAAAAACAAAAAAACAAAAAGCAAAAAAAGAAAGGATGACGTTGGGGGAACATCTTTGTTTAGAGTTGATATTGGGTATCATCTTACACTCTTGGAGCGGGCCCTTGGGACTGCACACAGGGCTGCACTGACAGAGGCTAGGAGCATCGTCCTGACTCCTGGAGGGGCCACCCGGCACACAGAAGAGCCAAATTAAAAGTGTGAGGGGCCCGGGAGATAGCATGGAGGTAAGGCATTTACCTTTCATGCAAAAGGTCATCAGTTCGAATCCCGGTGCCCCATATGGTCCCCCGTGCCTGCCAGGAGAAATTTCTGAGCATGGAGCCAGGAGTAACCCCTGAGCACTGCCGGGTGTGACCCCCCCCCCCAAAAAAAAAAGAAAGAGCCACATGTGGCTCGCGAGCCGCAGGTTGTCGACCACTGGGTAGGGGGAAGGTTATGGTTCCTGAAAGGTTAAGAACTGAGAGTCTACTATTTTGTATTTACTTTTATTTGTTCATGTAGATTTTTTTTATCCATTTGGTTTATTGGTGATGTTGGAGAACATATGTCCAACTATATTTGGCTTACAATTTGTTATAGACCATATCTTTGGAGATATGCAAAAGAGTTTGTTGTAAATTAATAAATAGATTTTAATGTGCTTGAGAATGGACCCTACTATATTTATTTTTTTTGTTTTGGGCCAAGCCCACGATGCTCAGGGGTTATTCCTGGCTCTGCACTCAGGAGTCATTCATGTTAGTGCTCTGACCATATGAGATTCTGGGAATCAAACCCACTGTATATTGCTCCACTCCTTCTTTAGAATTTAAATAAACTCTTCCAGTTTTGAGGACAAATGCAGTAATATATATAAAGCACTTTCATCTAATTTTATTTTGCTTATGTAGTGCTATCTTATCCTGTAACCATTATTTCCAATATGCTATGTCAATATATGATAATATAGTGTTTTCCAATAAGCAGTTATTTTATTTATACGTATACCACTTGTCTTGCAAATCTATGTAATAAATGCATTGTCTATTTCTATACTCTCATATCTGTGGCATTCTAAAAAATTCTGCCCATGAGAATTAAAAGGTAAGGATGAGAACAGGATCATTAAGCCTTTCACTGTTTGAAAGAGCAATAGTTTCATGGGACCTACAAGTGTTTTTTAGGGTTTGATTTGGTACCAACTATAGAGCTCTAGACTCAGAGTATAAATAGTAAAAAAAGTTAACACTTTCAGTCTGTAGTTAATGTCTCAATTTCAGTTAGATTTCCTTGGATCTTGTACCATCATAAGCATCTCTGTCAATTTACCTTGGCTTTAGGTCAGAGAACAGAAATTTGCTCTAAACTATCTAATGGTTTTAATTATAAACATGAGTTGTAAAATCTAAGCTTAAGTGGACACAGGAAAAGAGTATTCTAGGTGCTGCTAAACAGTTGTTTTTGTCAAGTGAAATTCATGAAGGACATTAAAAATGTTTTTTTTTTTTTAAATTGGCAGTATGTACCTTTAGCTAGTGGAGCCTATTTATGCTACAATAGCAGCGTTGTGGCACTGTTTAAATTCCAAAATCAGAGCAACAGTCTGCACAACTCCCTATACAGATGGCACTCTACTTACATCATGGCATTTGGATAAATATCTAAACAATTTCCACATGGTGTAGCTTTGATCAGTATGACAATGAGTCTCGTCAGTTCCTTTTGGGAGGAATAATATCTCTTCTCTTTGGCATCAGATAATAGAAACCTAAAGAAGGTGGGAAGAAAGAAATGAAGATTAGCATTGAAGTTTTGATGCTTAGGCCAAATATAACAAGTTTTCAGGGTATCTGCTATGGAAGGTCCAAAAAATTATTTTGTGTAAACAAACTTTTTTTTAACTACTTAAATACAGGACTCCAGATACATTTATTTTTTAGACCATGACTCCATTTTTCAACACAAAAAGAATAAAATGATAAAAATAAACATTCATTTTAGAATTTACATGAGGGTTATTCTTCATCAGAAGCCTTGCTACTTGTTATGCTTTGTAGTACCATAAAACACATGGCATAAATATTTCTCAAATATTAGCTTATTGACTAATGGTATTGAGTAAAAAGACTTTTGAATTAAGCAATCAAAAGAAAAAAGGAAGTTGGCATTATTACTTTTAATGAGAAATTGAAATTTTATCATAACTCGCTCATGATTACAAAACAATCAGAAGAGAATAAATAAATGCTATGATAAAAACTTGGGAAGAAACACAATGAGGTCATATAATATTATAAAAAATTCATCATAGAGATGGGGCTGGAGAGATGGCAAGCGGTAGGGTGTTTTCCTTGCACAGCTGACGTAGGACAGACTGCAGTTCGATCCCCCAGCATCCCATTTGGTTCCCCAAACCAAGAGCGATTTCTGAGCATCACTGAGAGTGGCCCCCCCAAAACACAAAACAAGACAAACAAATTAATTATAGAAAAAGTAAATATGAGTTTTATTTATAATTTTCCTTTTACTAAAGAAAATGTTTCATGTTTGAAATTCTTAAGATTCTGCCCCTTTAATAGCCCTTCTATTTTGAACAGATGTTGATGGCAGGTGACAACGACACACTGGTTTATATAAGGTATCTATCACCTAAATTGTTCACTAGTGGGGTTCTGAGTGGGAAATTGTGCCTCCAACAATAACCCCAAGTTTGGGCTAATTTCCCGAGCAAAACAGTTGAGAGCTTTTAGAAAATCCAGGCAAGTGAAAACTGTACCAACGACAAAAGAGAATAAAAATAGTCCCCTGTGCCTGCCAGGAGCAATTTCTGAGCATGGAGCCAGAAGTAACCCCTGAGCACTGCCGGGTGTGACCCAAAAACCAAAAAAAAATAGTTTAGGATTTTTAAATATTGACAACAATATAAGCAATCATAGAATAGGAAATGGCTGTGAGTTTACTCTAAGGGTACCTGCTCATTAACTCTGTGAAATATTTTAGCTTCTTCTCGCCCTGTTCCTATGAAAATTTGTTGTGCTTAGTAACTGTCCTTAATGTCTCTGTCAACTTTAAACAATGGCTCATTTGTTGGGAGTGAAAATAGAGGAGCAAAAAAAATGGCCAGATCTGTGAGCTCATTAAGAACTGCCAATGAGAATTTAAAGATGAGATAGACCTTTGTGTTTATTTGTCTCCTTATGTGCTTAATTTCTCTCCTTCTCTACAGCCAGCTCCCACTGGGCCACACCATTGGTCATTTAAGGTGTTAGTTTGTTTGGCTTCAGACTGTTCAATGTCAGAATGAATATGTCTGAGTGAAATGAGGCATTTTTGATGCAAAATATAACTTTTTGATGCAAAATATGACTCTCTCTGGTGGAGTTTGTTTCTTTGGCCGAGGGATGTAATGAGCAATATTTCTGCAAGCTACAGTATGGGATCTACACCAGGGACTCTGATATGTACCTGGGCTTCCCTTGATTTAGTGGAGAATTACTCAAGTTTAGCCTTGTCACCAAGTGCCATCATCCTCTATGGCTTTAGTAAAAATGATGATTCTTAAACTCTGATCTTAAAGTGAAAGAGATCTCTAGATGATGGGCATAGAAATCTGTATTAGCAGTTTCTTTGGAAAGATTTATTTTTAAAAAACTCATTAAGGTAAACATATTTTAATCAAATGCGCATATATCTTCCATCACAAGTAAGAGACATGCTTTTTCCTTTCCTTGAATTTTTCATAAAAAAACATATTATAGATACAATTTAAGTTCTTTGTGTGTCCCTAGCTCCACCTCCTCCTTCTTATAATCATACTCATGAATATGTTATTTGTTGAGTCTGTTTTATAGAGAACTTTATGCTTCGTTTAGAAGAATTTCTTTCTAGTATTTCTTGGGGGAAGTTTATAAATTTTTTCAAATCTCAAATTGAGAAAAATCAGTTGTGAAATTGAAAAAAATTGGAAAATTGATTATAATTGTCCTAAAGAATTTAAAGGCTTTTTTTGGTGATTATTGGATTTTGGGGGCCATACCATACTCCTGACTCTACACTCAAGGATCGCTCCTGGTGGGGTTCAGGGATATGGTGCTGTCAGCTGCATACAAGACAAGTGTTCACTGTCTTGTCTTTGAAGTCCACTCAGGCTTCAAAGTTAATTTTGGTTAGATAAAAAGCCAGAAAATAGCAACAAGCATAGCTGGAGATTAAGTTGTTGTCTTTAGAAACCAAGCCAACAGTGTAAAGGGGACAAATGGTGACCCTCTAACTAGATCATTCAGATAGTAAACATGTGCTCATGATTCTATCTGCTACTCAGAAAAGTTCATCTTACATATGACATAATTATTTATAAATATTTCTAAGTTTATATGTACATATTATAGCTATATTTTAGGATTACTTCAATAATTGTTAATTATACTCAGTAAATTTTAGAATCAAAATACTTTTCATTTATCAATTTTAGCAGCTGAATTCTTTTTCTTTCTAAAGGGGAGAGAATACTAGATTCGACCTTTCAAGCACAGGGAGTATTTCTGCCTTTCCACTAATAAGTGACCTCTGGTAGTTCATGGGAATGATCATATATGGTGTTGGGGATCGAACTGATGAGGCACAAGGCAGGCACTTTACTTTCTATTCTATCTCTCTGGTCAAGGACCTAATTACAGTTCTCACCTTGCAAGGAAATACAACCACTACATAATCTGAATAAAGATCAACGATATTCATTGATGTCTTCCACTATTTTAATATAAAATTAATTTATTATAATTTAAATATATTATTTGCCTTTTAAAAATAGAATTATTTTATATCTAGCAACAAACTAATCTCTAGTTTACTAGATATTAATCTTTAGATACTCTTGTACACAATTTCAATATTTGACTAGAGGGAATATTAAAAATACTTTTGCTTTACTACATGGCAGATATTGTGACTCTTTGTGACTCTCTGCTCTGTTTTGCTGTGTGCTAGATCTTGAATCATCTTGCCTACAAGTTCCCTGAGGGCACTTTTTCAGAGGTGAGTTGTCCCTGCCTACAAAGGTAGAGGAGAGTGGCCTCTCCACTTAACTTCACTGCCACTCACATTTCCTAGCCAATGAACCATAGGACAACACAAGGAAAACACCACAATACAAACACTACAATGGGGAAACAATGCAGGTCAACACAATGCAGAGAAGGAAGATGACAACTATGATGATTGAAAAAATCCTAACTATTTATTTAGCCCCTTACTAAGGAGTTTAGAGAAGAAATATAGAGGATTTTCATAGAACTCAAAGAAACAATGGACAAACTAAATGAACACAAATAAGATTCAAGAGAATATGAAAATAGAAACCATAAAATTCCAAACAGAAATAACAGCTCTGTAAAACTAGGTATGCAAAATGAAAACCTCACTGGAAAACTTCTCCAAAAGGAAAACAGCAGCTAAGGATCAAATCAGCAAGCTGAAAGATGAAATGCATAACAACTCCATATCAAAAAAGATTGGAAAAGATAATGTAAATGATCAGATAATGGAATAAATTCTCAAAGAGTGTGAATAGATAAAAATAAAAGTCTTTGATAAACTCAACAGAAACAATATAAAAATCATTTGAGACCCAGAAATCCAGAAAGAAAATCCCTAGGAAGTATCAACAGTCAAGGACATTATTGCAGAGAAACTCACAGAGCTAAAGACTGCATGAAACAAAATCCTGCATGCCTTAAGAGTACAAGCTAAAAGAGATCTGAAGAAAATCACACCAAGACATATCTTAGTCACAATGATGAATCCCACAGATAGGGATAGAATACTGAAAGCAGAAAGATCAAGAAAGAATTACATAGTAGAGTTTTAGGTGTGCAATGTGCCAATAGCAATTCCACTACCAGTGTTGACTTCCCTCCACTAATGTGTCCAGTTTTCCTTCACTCCTCAACCTCCTCCTTGACAGACAGATAGATACATCTTTAAGTTTGGTTATATATCCTGGTGGTTCACAAGGGACCATATGGGATGTCTGAGATTAATCCCAGGTTGACCACATATAAGGCACCATGTAAGGCACATGTAATGTACCATGCCCACAGTTCTATCATTTATTTATAAAATAAATACCCTATTGTGTTTATTATTTTACTAAAACCATTGTGATTTACAAAGTTTTTCAAATTTGGTATCAATGAATCAGGGCCAAATCTATGACCAGTGTTGACCTCCCTCCACCAACATTTCCAGAGTGCATTCCATACTACCATTTTTGTCCTCCCAGCTTACCAGTGTAACAGTCCTATTTAAAGAGATACTCTCAATCCAGTTAGCAGAATCTTCATATAAAACTGGTTTAAATTTTCCTTTTATTTTTAAACTTTTTTGTTTTGTTTTGTTTAGGGGCCACACCCAACTGTGCTCAGGGGTTACTCCTGGCTCTGTACTCAAAAATAGCTCCTGGCAGGCTCAAGGGACCATATGGGATGATGTAGAATCTAACTCCAGTTGGCTGAGTGCGAAGCAAAGGTTCTACCCACTGTGCTATAGCTCTGGTCCCTGATTCAACATTTTCATATATACTTAATTCTAAAACTTATTTTAAAAGTCAAGGGACAAATTATGATTAAAATGCTTAAGAATATCAACTAATTCTTAAATTTTGAAGATTAATATTGGCTAGAACATAGAAAGTCAACCAGATATTTGTGCTTCTACCTAGTTTTATGTATTTATTTTTTTAGGTTTTCTAATAAGCTTTAATTTGCTTACTAGAAATTTGCTTACTCAAGGTTGTTGAAGAAAGGGCAAAGTAAGAATATATACCTGTTCAGAAAGGTATGCTTTCAAAATATATATGTAATATATAATTTTTAAAATATATAATATATAATTGCTTTATTTAAGCACTGTGGTTTCAAATTTGTTTAGGATTGAGTTTCAATCATACAATGTACACTATCCTTCACCACTGCATATTTCCCACGAACAGTGTTCCTAGTTTCCTTCCTAGCCTCCTCCTGCCTACCTCTAGAATAAACATTTTATCTCCTTTCACTCTCTCTTTTTTTTTGACATTGTGATTTGCACCATTGCTTAAGAATCACTTTATTCTCTTTCAGCACCCAGTTCTTGTCCAGAGTGATCAGTTCCAACTATCATTGTTACAGTGGTTGACCATCACTAGCCTAACTGTATTTACATGGCAAATATCCTAACATGTACTTGTCCTTTTGATACCCATCTTTATTGTTTCTGGTTATTACTATCATACTGTCTTTTATTTTTCTCATATCCCACAAATAAATAAGATTATTCTATGTCTATTTCTCTTCCTTTGACTCATTTCACTCAGCATAATAATCTCCATATCCATCCATGTATAAGCAAATTTCATGACTTCCTTTTTCTTAATAGCTGCATTGTATTCCTTTGTGTAGATGTACCACAGTTTCTTAACTTTATCTATTTTTCTTTAGTATTATCATCATATATTTTGTAATAAGAGAAGACACTTTAAATGAGTATAACAATATGTACTCGTTCTTTACACATTCCAACTCATTTTATTTCTTACATACATTAAAAAATAGTTTTAGGGGCCATAGTAGTGACTCAGTGGTAGGGCATTTGCCTTTCACACAGCTGACCTATGACAGACTGCAGGTGTCTTATATGGTCCCCTAAGCCAGGACCGATTTCTCAGCACATAGCCAGGAGTAACCCCTGAGCTTTACTGGGTGTGGTCCAAAAATAAAAAAAATTAATTACTTTTTTATTTGAGCACTTTGGTTACAGAGATGTTCATAGCTGCGAAGCATAGAATACAGTCATAGAATGTATACCATTCTTGCTGTTATTAATCCTCATCTTTTGAAGAAACTAAAAGACTAAACGATTAAGTAACTTTAAAAAAATTTCATTGAAACTAATGTGAATTTCAAGTCTTTCACAGTTATATTTAAGGTACATAGTGACAGTAATTCAGTCTATTTTCACCACCTTCCTCTGCCACTGTTTCCAGCATGCATCCCATGTCTCCACCTTTAGACCCTTGGACTGCTAGAGTAACAGGTCCCTTTTGTGATAGCTGGTTGTAATTTGGGTCTCTTGATTCTATTGTTATTGACTTTGGTTTGGGTATTTAGATCTGACCATTTATTTCCACTCAATGCTCCTGAGATCACTTGGCCCGTAGGTACCATCCATTTTTTTTCTCAATTTGTGGGAAGATATAGAAATATGAGGCAGAACAAGATTATTCATGTTCTGTGTTTCTGTTTTAAAAAAAAAAGTGAGTGGGAGCCCCTGTCTAGAAGCTATAAATATAAATAAACTAAAAGAAGAAAAAATGGGGCCAGAGCGGTGGCACAGCAGCAGGAGCAATTTCTGAGGGCATAGCCAGGAGTAACCCCAGAGTGTCACCAGCTGTGGCCCCCAAACAAAACAAAAACAAAAAAAGAAGGAAAAAAGGAAACAAAAAGGAGGTGCTTATGTGGCAATTTTTTTTTTCCAGAGGCACAGTAAATATTGGGGGAAATTAGAAAGGAAATTCTCTTGACCTAAATGATGCAGGTGTCTCCACCCTTAAAGCATACTGTCATGAGACAGACTTCAAGCTCTGGGTATGTTCAATTATACATTTCTATACATAGTTTTAATTTATTTAACTGCTAACTCATGCTGTAAAAATAAACGTGAGTTTTCCCCTGAGTTTAACATCTTCTTTTTCCCTTCCACTACATCTGTCACTTCCTCTCCTTTTTCTCCTCCTCCTTCTTTTTTACAATTTTAATGATTTAGTTACAACTTGTAATATATATTTCCAAGTAAGTTTATAGGTTGAAAAATTATAGGTTTAGTTTATTTGTTTGATCTCTAGCTCTCTCTTTTTTCTTTTTCTTTTCCTCTTTCTTTTATTTTTCTTTTAGACACTGTGGTTTGAAATATTGTTATTGAAGGGATATCTTGCTATTCACTTTATCTCACTTTAGCACCCAGTTTTTGTCCAGAGTGATCATTTCCAACAATCATTGTCAAAGTGGTCCCTTTTCTGTCCTAACTGTACTCCCCTGCTATTTGGCAAGCTTCCTACCATGAACTGGTATATATATGCCTCTCCTCTGTCTCAGTTTGCTCAGCATAATACTCTTCATATCCATACACCATCAGTGATTGTTGTTTTAACTATTTATTTATTTATTTTTATTTTGATATTTCTCTTAAATGTATGTTCCATATTTTCTAGTTGTTTCTTAGTTCTTGACTCTTCTGTACTATTTTTTAACCAACATTTGTTTTTGTTATTTCCCTCTTTATCTCTCAGAGATTATAGCAATAATTTATTTCAGATTTTTCTTTAGCCGTTTCCAATCTATTAACAAGTCCATTAAAGGCATTCTTTATTTCTTAAGGATTTTTTTCTACCACTACCCCCCATTCTTAGGATGCCAACTCTATTTGTATTTTCCATCTCTTCTTTCTTCCTACTTTACCAACTAGAGTAGTATTTTAATGTTAGTTGTTTCAGCTTGCTGGTCTGATGTTTCCAATATATCTAGGTTTGAAGCTTTCTCAGTACCTACAAATTATTTTTTTGTCTTTTACTATACTTGGCAATGTTTTCCTAATAGCTGGGCATGATTCATTGGGTAACAGGAACTATAGTAATTGACTTTTAGTACTCCCTTGTTGAGTTGTGAGGGGAGGAGTTTCTGTCTATTATTTTATAGTGAGCTCTTTAGTGAATCTTTGCCTCTGGCCTTAAACCTTACAAACTGCTGGGTTGTATTCCCTCTCTTAACTGGGAAGGAATGACTAGGGTCAAATGGAATTGACCCTTTTCTAGGTGAGTTCGCCTGTTATAACACCCAACTGATTAGACTTGGTTAATTAGATTCCCTGGAAGCCAAGCTTTATTAAGATGAATAGAAAGCTCTGGTGCATTCAAAACCTATCTTTTTTTCCTCCCCTCTCAGAAGCCTGAAGAGACTTTTCTCTTCATTTTCTAGATTTTCCCTATGAAAATTTACTCTCCTAAAGGCAAATCCAAATCTCCGGGCATTGTGGGAGTCCCCCCAGGCTAGATTTTCCTTTGACTTATCTGAACTGAGCCTACAGCAATCCATCAATTACAGTCTGAAGCTCACTCCCAAGGTTCCCTTTTGCAGATGGTTTCTGCTGCCTGAGCATCTCTGCTCTAGTAAACCTTATCTCTCATTATTCACTGACTTGTGCCTTTAATCTTGGAAACTGGTTTGTTGCTCTGTGTCCCTCTCTCTTCTGAATCCAAGTAGTTATTCTCAACCTTTTCAGCTTTTTTTTGTTATTTGAACAGAGTAGTGATTTTTTAATTTTAAATTTTTCATGTGGGCAACTGAAATCCACTGTTTCCATTTCTCTGGTGTACATCTATTCCAGTTTTTCACTATCAGAACTAACACACCAATGAGCATCATTTCCAAGTTTTCCTAAAGATAGTTAGGCACAAAGACTTAGAAGCTGTATGTGTGGCTTAAAATATATTGTGCTCTAAGTAAAATGAAGATATAACTGAGCTTTGTTTAAAGGTTAAAACTAATCACCTTCCCATAAACAGTAGTTGTGTGTTATCTCCCCATATTCCCACTAACATTTGATACCAGATTTTTATCTTGAGGGGCTTTGGGACACACACTGTGAACACGGGGGTAACTTTTGACTATGAGCTCAGAAATCGCTCCTGGCTTCGGGGGTCATATGGGACTCCGGGAATCCAACGCAAGACCGTCCTGGGTCAGCCTTGTGCAAGGCAAACGACAGACCTATGTGCTATTGATTGGCCCTGCAGATTTTTATCTTTGCTGATCTGATAGATATCAAGTTGTATCTTACTGTTTTAATATATTAATGTTGCATTACCCTCATTTTAACAGCGAAGACATTGAGGCAAAACAAAGCTTAATATTAACTCAGCCATAGATTTAAGAGACATCTGAGGCAGGCAAAAGGAAACTTGAATCACTGAAGTCAAATGTTTCCCTTTTGATAATTATTTTCAAGCTTGCCAGAAGTGGCCCAAAAACAAAAACAAAGTACTTTAATAGTTCATTCTCCAACTCATCATTAAGGAGAGTTAAAATGGATCCAAAGAAGCCAATTATATTTTGCTTTCTTTTGCCAATTTTATCTCAACTTCTATCTTTCCTTATGAGAATAAATCAGTTTACATTTTACATTTTTAATATTCAGTTCCCAGCAATATGCTCCTCAATGCAGTAGAAAGCTCATAATAATTAGTCCCTTGGATCTTAAAAACATTCGTGCAATTATACACAGAAATGAACATCGAAGCACACATATTTATTAAATGGTATCTGAAGTATTATGAAGCAAGAAAAAGTATATATGAGTATGATAGAAAAGATTACCATGGATTTAAGACTAAACAACATGATGAATAATTTATTGCCTTTGCATTTTTTTTTATTTTTCCATTCATGAAAGCATGACAAATTAAGCTACTGAACTATTTCCTCAGCTAAGGAAAAGAAAACAACTAAAGTCATTAATATCATATCACTTTAATAGAATTGGACCTCAGTGCTTGAATTTTTCTAACCCTAAGATTAAAATTTTATTCAATGATCCTATGTTCTTGGTCTGGGTCCCTGGACAGAGACTTGTGCTATGTGAATATTCCTGCGCTAATTGGATTATAAAAGAGTAAAATAATGAGAAAGATTAAGAATTGTTTTTCTCAGAAATTTTGATATTCTCTAATTAACTGTTTTCAATGTCAGAGATGGGATAGGCTAAATAAACAAATAAAAAAAGAAAAATGAAGAAAACAATATATTAAACAGGGCAAACAAAGAACAAGAAATGGTTACTACATAAAGGATGTTTTAAGCTTTAAAAAATACTCATGGTGTATAAAGAAGCATGATACATATCCTATGATTTTAATAACACAGTGAGTGCTTAGTAGTGTAGGTAAGCAGGACCTAGAAGGACATGTCAGATGACGTAACTGTAATTGTGACTATGTTCTTTGCTTCTTGTTATTTCTCATTTCCTATTATGCACATGTTAACTTCAAAAAGAATAAATGCTCTAAAAACCAAAAAAAAAAAAATCAAATTTTGGAGATGAATTTGGAATTCTAAGTATAAGAGAATTTCACCAGCTGAATGCATTGTAACTTACCTCTTATATAATTTAAAAAGTTGAATCATTTTATTTCTTCTTCAGGACATTCCTAAAGTTTATTAAAGGCACAATTTTATAATAGAAAAAAAGTTAATAGTATAAACATCAAACAATTAGGGAATAATTAAAATGTGTTATAGCTCAACCATATGCTAGAATGTACCCATTAAAATTACATCAAAAGAATTACTATGAATTATTTTATTAGATAAAATTTAATGATAGGAAAATTGTTCATCTGTAATGTTATGAGAAAAAGCAGACTACAGAATGAAATGGAAACATATCCTCATTTTTATAAGAAAATACGTATGTAAATATTGAAGACAGACAAGAAGTAGGTTCATTTTCTAATAAGAAAATATAACATAAAAAGTGTCCATTGACTTATTCTTACTCTTTTTTTTCCATTTTTTATTTATTCTTACTTGTTGGTGATTACTCACTAATAATTATTTGATACATTTTCTTTAATTTTTTGTAACTTAGAAAGTATTATTTAGGAAATAGAAGAGAGGGAAAATAGGGTGATGGAGGAGAAATTGGGAGAGAAAGCAGAGTTCTATAAGGTAAAAGAAGAGAAATTAGGGGCCGGAGAGATAACATGGAGATAAGGCGTTTGCCTTGCATGCAGAAGGATGGTGGTTCAAATCCTGGCATTCCATATGGTCCCCCGAGCCTGCCAGGAGCAATTTCTGAGTGTAGAGTCAGGAGGAACCCCTGAGCGCAGCTGGGTGTGACCCCACCCAAAAAAGAGAAATTATATATCTCTGGGATACCCTAAAACAAAGTGTGACTCTCTTTCTTAGATTTTTTGATTTTTTGGTCACACCCAGTGACTCTCAGGTGTTACTCCTGGCTCTGTGCTCAGAAATCGCTCCTGGCAGGCACCTGGGACCATATGGGATGCCGGGATTCGAACCACCTTTTGTCCTGGATCAGCTCCGTGCAAGGCAAACGCCCCACTGCTATGCTATCTCTCCAGCACTCTTTTTCTCTTTTAATACATGTTCTCTTTTAATTATGTGTTCCATAGTATTTCTTGATAACTAATCACTATTAGTATTACTAATAGTTACTAATTACTAATGACTATCAGTAATTACTTGATAACTAATAACTGTTGGTGATTACTCACTAATTATTATTAATTAAATGGCAGTATATCACTATTTTAGGGCATTGTAAATTAAAATGGTAAACAGTGATAAAGTGATTAATTTCTTAACCATGTTCTAAGTTATTTTAATGAAGGATTTATACATTTTGTGTGGGAAAAATGCTTGAGTTTTGACTCTGGAGACAAAAAGATAGCTTAGTGGATAAAGCACTTCTTGTGTTGTACAAATTGATGGCAGTCCATTCCCTGCCACCATATATGGTCTCCTGAGCAACCTTAGAAGTGATCCCGGTGACCCATATGGTCCCCCGTGCCTGCCAGGAACAATTTCTGACCATGGAGCCAGAAGTAACCCCTGAGCACTGCCGGGTGTGACCCAAAAACCACAAAAAAAAAAAAAAGAAGTGATCCCTGGATTGGAAGTAATAGCACAGCAGTTAGGGTGTTTGCTTGCACATGGCCATCTCCGGTTGGATCCCCGGCATCCCATATGGTCCCCTATTATGCCAGAAGAGATAGAAGTGACCCTTATCCCTGAGATCATCATCAGAAATATTCTTGTCTAGGTATGGCAAGGACATATACTAAAATTGGAATGATTAGTGAAGCATTCCATAAAATAAAAATAGGTGGGGGCAAAGAGATAGTGCAGCGGTAGAGCATTTGCCTTGCACGTGGTTGACCCAGAATGGACCTGTGTTTGATACCAGTATCCCATATGATCCTCCAAGCCAGGAACTATTTCAGAGCACATAGCTAGACGTAAACCCTGAGCATCACCAACTGTGGCCCAAAACCAAACCAAACCAAAACAACAACAACAACAACAAAAGAGTTCTGGTGTGGCCTGTGCGATAGCACAGAGATAGAGCTGTTAGTCTTGCATGTGTGTGGTTTGATTCCCTGGCATCCCATATAGTCCCCTGACCCAGAAGCACTTTTTGAATGCATAGCCAGGAGTAACTCCTGAGTGTCACCGGGTGTGACCACCTTCCCCTCAAAAGAAAACAAAACAAAAAACTAACAAACAAAAAAAGAATTCTGGCTCTGTAAAGAAGATGGGAATGTACTGTTTGCCTTGCAAGTTTGAGACTGTAAGTTTGATCCCCACTCCTACCCACATTTCCCAAGCTAGATCTTAAGTAGTCTAGCTGCTTATGCTTGGCAGCTCTTCCAGCAGTAGGATGTGTATGACTCATAGTTAAGGATGCAAATATGGGGCCGGAGCATAGTGGTTTGGGCACTTGCCTTGCATATGGCCAACCCAGATTTAATTTCTAGCACTATATATATGGTCCCATGAACCCTGCCAAGAGTGATCCCTGGGCACAGAGCCAGGAATAAGCCCCGAGCACTGCCAGAAGCAAAAACAAATAAAGACGAAATTCCTTTTCTTTGTTTGTTTTTTTGGGTCACACCCATCAGCACTCAGGGGTTACTCCTGGCTCTACACTCAGAAATCACTCCTGGCAAGCTCGGGGGACCATATGGGATGCTGGGATTCGAACCACCAACCTTCTGCATGCAAGGCAAACGTCTTACTTCCATGCCATCTCTCTGGCCCCAAAAGATGAAATTCTTAGCACACACACCAACTAAAAAGTTGTGAAAATTTATAATTAGAAATATGCTCCTATTTCCACAGCTATGAGTACATGTGTGAGCTTTACAAGTAAAGAGTATTATCTCCAGTGACCCCCACAATCAAATATGACAGCACCCAACCAAGCATGTGTATGATTTTTCCAGCACAACAAATGGAAGGAAAAGGATGGGGGAAATTTTTAATTCTGGAAGTCATGTATTTGGGTAAAGACAGTGTACTCTGGGACATGACTTATTCCTTTGCTTACCCATGTTTAGACTCAGTTTCTTATGGCCATATTAGCATTGCTTATATGATCCACGTAAATGTGCTTATCATAAGTGTCTGAATAATATATGATAGAGTTTTCATTATGAAAAACTTCACAAAAACTGTTAGCAAATAAGACAGCAAATAATTTTATTTAAAATTTTATGTTAAAGTACTATTCCATTTTAACATTTATTTTATTTCTTTTATTTTTATTTTTGCTGCAAAGCATAAAATACTGAGATTTGGAAGTTAACATTTAGTGTTCAAACATATTTTGAAATTTTTTATAGTCATTATCATTGTAAAATAAGTAATATTCTTTCCACAAAGTAATATGAAAATGCAATTCCTCTTGTGGATTTTTCTATCTTTTTGCTACTATTAATTCATACATACATATATTTATTCAGATATTCAGAGATATCTAGAGTGATGCTAGTACTGGTTATTTCTGAGTGGCATACTTATAAGTGAATTTCTGTCCTATATTTATTTTTTCTTTAATTGTTGAATATCTCATAAGTATGTTGCAAAACTAATAGTTTCACTTAAAAGCAGAATAAAAATGAACATTAACTCATATCTAAAATTATTATAAATCCAAACAAAAAGGACAAAATTTTACTGTATATTTGACCCACTAAAAACCAATGGCATAATTGAATGTGCATTTACTATCTTTTCCTGATTCATCTCTGAAGTAGAATAAATTTAATAGAGAATTGTAATTAGGAGCAATGAGATTTTTTTCACATTTTTAAAGCTTCATTTTGCATAAGAAGAGGAATATACCTTATGTTCTTGAGCAAATATGTCCTAATTAGAGTGGCTCTGCAGCAAGTCTATTAGAAAAAGATATTCATGCTGAAAAGAATTATTCAAAATTATTTTTGGTGTTTATCATAATACTATTTCTAATACATAAGACAAAGAACTACTTTATAATAACTGAATAAAAGAAGAAATCTCTATAGAACAGCCATATTACTTATTGAATCCTATATTTATGTACTATTAATCATGACTACAACTACTTACTGTAGTTGCACTGTAAAGTTTCACTGATCCCTCTCCTGAACATGCTACTCAGTCACTATCATTTTATCAAGAGTGAGTTTTCCTAGGGCAGAACAGATAGCACAATGGTAGGGCATTTGCCTTGCAATAGGCCTATCCAGGACCATTGGTGGTTCGAGTCCCGTTATCCCATATGGGTCCCCATGCCTGTAGGAGCGATTTCTAAGCACAGAGTCAGGAGAAACCTCTGAGCACTTCCTGGTGTGACCCCAAAGAAAAAAAAATTAAAATAAAAAATAAATAAAATTTAAAAAATGATTTTTTTTCTCAGTTCAAAATTACTGTTTCAGAAAAGACCAGGCCCTTCACATGGCTAAGGGTCTAAAAACAAGGAATATTTATTTTATTATTGGCAGGGCTTGGGAAACATATGAGGCACCAGAATAAATCTCAGATTGACCATGTGCAAACCAAGTGCACTGCCTACTATACTATCTCTTCAGCTCCAAGATAGATAAGTAGATAAATTAGATATATAGATACATCTCTAAAAGTTTTGCAATCTGTTCATAAAGTTCTGAATCTGTTATACTTAAAATTTAAAACAATGTACACTCCATATCATCATCTAAATTTCATTCTTTGAAGTACTAGTCCTAAAACTTCATTATTTTTCAGGTAGAAAGAAATATAGTACTGTTAGTAAATCTGTACTGTTTTCTTAGTGTTTAGAAATTGGGGTCTCAAACTCAATTTACCTGCAGGCTGCAGGAGGCAAAGTCAGGGTTATCGTGGAGTGCTAAGTCAGTAGTAAGCCTTGAACATTGGGGGGTGTGACCCAAACAACTAAAACAAAACAAAACAAAACAAAACAAAACAAAAAAAGATTCATCTAGGGCAGGACCACAAAATGTTGTGCAGAGGGCCGTTTGCGGCCCACGGGCTGCAAGTTTGAGACCCCTAGTATAGATCCAATGAATTTTTTTATTTTTTTGCTCAATAGTTAGCTTCAGGAACAGGAAGATGGCTCAATGAACTGGAATGAAACCCATGTCCATAATAGGCACTAAATGGTTCTCTGAGCACCACTTGGAGCAAACTCCACACATTGCCAGGTTTGACCCTAAAACAAACAAACAAAAATTTTTTATGTATATATATATATATATATATATAATTTTTATTTTGACTGTATTGGCTTACATATCTTTTACAGTAGTATTTTAGGTACATATTAACATTGAATCAGGGGAATTTCCATTACCAAATTAGTCCTTCCTCTACCCCGATTCCCATTCTGCATCCCATTTCCCCCACCCTCACCCCCCCGGGCTGCTAGAGTAAGTGGTCCCCTCTGTCTAGCTTGCTACATAGTGATCATATATCTGTTTGGTCCTGGTACCCTCCCTTATTTCCCCCTATACTTGAGAGGTGGAACTAGATAGTTCAAGTTATGTGGTTTTGTTTGAAGAAGAGAAAAGCAATCAAAGTGGGGTAAAAATCAAATAAGCCAAAATGGGTGTAGTCCTTCTAGAGGCTCTCAACCTCAATTTTAGAGAGAGGAAAGGAAAGAAGGAATTGAAATACCACAACAACACAAAAAGAAATATCAAATAAATATCCAATGAGCACTACAACACTAAAGGCAAGCACCACATAATTGTCTCGGTCCTGAAATAGAAATATGCCAGAGCGCAAAAAAGAAAGAGAAAGATAAAATAACATAAAATAAAATTGGAGACATCAACTTAATATCTACACCAAAACAAAGAAGTCCCCAAAAATAAAATAAAAAAATAGATAAAAAAGATTATTTTGTACCTTTTTTTCCTGCATAGGCATAGTAAATATTGGGGGCATTAGAGAGGGAATTCCCTTGGCCTAGGAGATACAGGGTTTCTCCACCCTTGAAGCATAGTGTCATGGGATTGACTGTAGACTCCTTGTCTGTTCAC
>PVKC010018901.1:0-19384 GCA_004027635.1 Crocidura indochinensis
TTTTCTTTCCTGATCGCTATAGCCAGAACATCCAGTAATACGTTGAGGAGGAGTGGTGAGAGCGGACAGCCTTGTATTATACCAGAATTTAGAGGAAAGGCTTTTAGTTTTTCTCCATTGAGGATAATATTTGCCATTGGCTTGTGGTATATGGCTTCAATTAGATTGAGAAATGTTCCTTCCACTCCCATCTTTGCTGAGAGTGTTGATCAAGAATGGGTGTTGGACCTTATCAAATGCTTTTTCTGCGTCTATTGATATGATCATGTGATGTTTATTTTTCTTCTTGTTGATGTTGTGTATTTTGTTGATAGATTTACGGATTTAAACCATCCTTGCATTCCTGGGATGAAACTTACTTGATCGTAGTGTATGATCTTCTTGATGATGCATTGGATCCTATTTGCCAGGATTTTGTTGAAGATCTTTGCATCACCGTTCATCAGGGATATTGGTCTGTAAGTTTCTTTTTTGGCAGCATCTCTGTCAGGTTTTGGTATCAAGGTGACTTTGGCTTCATAGAAGCTGTTAGGGAGTTTCCCCTTTTTTTCAATTTCATGGAAGAACATGGCTAGAACTGGTTGTAGCTCCTCTTGAAAGATTTGAAAAAATTCATTAGGAAATCCATCTGAACCTGGGCTTTTCTTTTTGGGCAGATGTTTGATTACACTTTCAATTTCCTCAGTGGTGCTGGGAATGTTAAGATATTCTACATCCTCCTTACTTAATTGTGGAAGGTTATAAGTGCCCAACAATTTTTCCATTTCTTCTGGGTTCTCATGTTTAGTAGCATAAAGCTTCTCAAAGTAGTCTCTGATTACCCTTTGGATCTCTGCAATATCTGTTGTGATCTCCCCCTTTCATTTTTAATATGGGTTATCAGATTTTTTCTCTCTCTTTATTTGTGAGTTTTGCCAGTGGCCTATCAATCTTGTTTATTTTTTCAAAGAACCAACGTCTGCTTTCGTTGATCTTTCGGATTGTTCTTCGGTTTTCCACTTCATTGAGTTCTGCTTTCAGCTTTGTTATTTCCTTCTGTCTCCCTATTTTTGATTCCTTTTGTTGGTCATTTTCTAATTTTTTGAGCTGTGTCATTAAGTTATTCAGTTATGCCCCTTCTTCCTTCCTGAAGTGTGCTTGTAGAGCTATAAATTTTCCTCTCAGGACTGCTTTTGCTGTGTCCCATAGATTCTGGCAGTTTGTGTCTTCATTATCATTTGTTTCCAGGTAAGTTTTGATTTCCTTTTTGATTTCATCTCGGACCCACTGGTTGTTCAGTAGTAGGGTGTTTAATTTCCAATTGTTAAAGTGTTTCTTCTGTGTGACTTTGTAGTTCATATCTAATTTCAGAGCCTTATGGTCAGCAAAGGTAGCCTGCGAGATTTCTATCTTCTTGATTTTATGGCGGTATGTTTTATGTGTCAGCATGTAGTCTATCCTGGAGAATGACCCATGTACGTTGGAGAAGAACGTGTATCCAGGATTTTTGGGATGGAGTGTCCAATATATAGCTACTAGTCCTCTTTCTTTCATTACTCTTTTCAGGGCTAGTATGTTTTTGTTGGGTTTCATTCTGGTTGACCTATCAAGTGTTGATAGGGCCATGTTGAGGTCCCCCACAGTTATTCTTTTATTATTTATTTCTTCTTTCAGATTCGTCAGTAATTGTATCAGATAATTTGCTGGTCTCTCATTGGGTGTATATATTTTTAATAGTCTGATTTCTTCCTTTTGCACATATCCCTTGATTAGCATATAGTGTCCATCTTTGTCCCTTACCACTTTTCTGAGTATAAATTTGGTGTCATCAGAAATTATTATGGCCATCACCGCTTTTTTGAGGGTGTTGTTTGCTTGGATATTTTTCCTCCAGCCTTTGATTTTGAGTCTATGTTTGTTCTGATTATTGAGATGTGTTTCTTTTAGGCAGCAGAAGGTTGGATTCATCTTTTTGACCCATTTTGCCACTCTGTGTCTTTTAATTGGTGATTTTTGTCCGTTGACGTTGAGGGAGATGATTGTCATAGGATTTAATATCATATTTGTAGATAAGTTTGCTGTGTTTGTTGGTCTCTTGAATTACAGTAGACCTATCAGGTTTTCCTTTAGGGCTAGTTTATCATTTGTGAAGATTCTGAGCTGTTGTTTATCCGTAAAGCTATGTATTTTTCCTTCAAACCTGAATGTGTTTCGGGCTGTGTGCAGTATTCTCGGTGAGGCATTCATTTCATTCAGTCTTGTCGCAATATCCCACCATTGTCTTCTGCCTTTGAGGGTTTCTTGTGGTAATTCTTAGGGATGCTCCTTTGAATGTGATTTCCCTTTTTGATCTTGCTGCGTTCAGTATTCTATCTCTATCTGTGGGATTTGTCATTGTAAGAGGATGTGTCTTCGGTTGTTTTTCTTTGGGTCTCTTTTAGCTGGTTCTCTTCGGGCATGCAGGATTTGATTGCATGTATTCTTTAACTCTGGGAGTATCTCTTTGATGATGTGTTTGACGATTGATTCTTCTTGGAGATCTCCTGCCTGGGTCTCTGGGACTCCAATGATTCTTATGCTGTTTCTGTTGAGCTTATCAAAGATTTCTATTTTCATCTGTTCACATTCCTTGAGTACTTTTTCCATTGCCTGTTCATTTGTCTTAAGATTCTTTTCCACTTTCTTCTGTTGTGTTGAGTTTTTCTGCATCACATCTTCCAGGGGCCCGATTCTCTCCTCAGCTGATGATACCCTGCTGGCGAGGCCATCCATTGATGTTTTCAGTTCAGCCACCATATTTTTTCAGATCTGTTATTTCAGTTTGGAGTTTTCTGATTTCTGTCTTTGTGTTCTGTTCAGATTGCTTTATGCTTTCTTTCACTTCTTGAAACGTCTTCCATATTGCTATTTTAAGTTCCTTGTCCGAGAGGTTAATCAGGAGGTTGGAATTTATTAGATCATCGGAGATTTCATCTTGATTTTTGGTTCATGGGTTTTGCCTGCGAGTTTTCACCATTTTCACGCTTGTAATGTTTTTCCTGCGTGTTGTGGTGGGGTTTATTGGTTAGAAAGAGTGTGCGGCCACGAAGTGAAGTGAAGCGGCCGTGCCCTTATTCTACCAGTAGTTGACAATTAGGCAGAAAGAGGAGATGTTTCCCTTGAATCCTCAGTGTGGTCATAGACTCAGCAGGGCTCCACAGGGCAGGACCTCAGCAGGCCAGAGAGCTGAGCTGATTGGCCAGCAACCCCACCATCAAGTTACTTACAGGCAGCTGGAATGCAGTTTTTTTGGGGGTGCTGGGGATGCCTTCAGGCTTCAAACACACAAGCAGACAGGCAGAAAGAGGAGATGTTTCCCTTGAATCCTCAGCGTGGTCCTCATCTGTTTTTCAAAGAGTATGCCACCTCATAGACATAAATCTAAAGGCTGAAGTTTAATTCACAATCAGGCAAAACCTGAAATAGACCTTAGGAGTTGCTGTGATAACCTTGCCTTTTAAAATAATATTTCTTATTTTTTGAGGGCCACACCCGATTATACTGAAGGGTTATTCCTGGCTATGTGCTCAGAAATTGCTCCTGACTTGGGTGATCATATGGGGTGCTGGGGGATTGAGCCACAGTCCATCCTAGGCTAATGTGTACGAGGCAGATGCCTTACCACTAGTGCCACTGCTTCTGCCCCTAATATTCCATTTTTATAAGGCAGGCAGGGTTAAATTGGTACTCAGAATGTTTTCTTTGTGTTTGTATTATATTGTCTGCTCTCAGTGGTTACTTCTTACTCTATACTCAGGAATCACTGCAGCCAGATTTAGAGGACCATATTGGATGCCAGGAATTAAATCTAGATTGGCCACTTGCAAGGCAATAGACCTACCATAGCTCCAATAATGGATTCCTATCAGAAACAATCTTTTAGTTCTAATTTTATGACTATATGTTGTTTTTATTTTACTTTTAGTTTTTATTACTATTGCATTCCATAAACCTATTCCAAGTCAATATATCATTAAACATTTTCATTTTGTTTTATTGTAGCACATGATGTCGTCCATGAAATATCTGCACTGGTTTCTGATTGTAAAATACTTATTATAAGGACTTGATTATGATAATTCTGATGACAATATTTTGACAGACACGAAATCATTTCTCCAGTACCCGAGAAGAGATGGAAGAACTTAAAAAGAGGATGAGAGACACTCCCTTGACTTGCAAACTTCCAGGACAACCAACAATTGAAGGCTACCTCTATACACAAGAGAAATGTGTGTATGGGAATCAGGAATACTTTTTAAGCTTTGTTATTTATAGTCAGCATTTATAGCCCCCTGAACTCTACAAACTCTGGGCAAACATGTGATTTCTGTCTTTTTCCGGAGAAGTAGGCAGAATTATTCTATACAGAAAGTATTAAATAAGAATTGTATAAACCTTTGCAATTTTTATAGCATGGAATTTGGCAGTGATCTTACTCTGTTTCCTTCCTAGTAACCCTTGTTTTCAAAAATATGTCCTGCCAAATGTAAAATTTATCTTTTTAACTTTATTTTGCAGAATTTATCATTTCATTACAACTTATATTTTAAGTTTGATAATTCTTTGTTTCAGAGGTCATTCTATATAGTAGGATGTTTAGCAGCACATTTATAGACATTTTATTCTTTTTTAATTAAATAGTATCTTTATTTAAGCACCATGATTGCAAACATAATTTTAGTTGGGTTTCAGTCATAAAAAAACAACCTCTTCAGCAGTACAGCATTCCTATCACCAATGCCCCCATCTCCGACCCCCTCCCCCTTCTTGTATTTGAGACAGGCTTTCTACTTCCCTCACTCATTGACATTGTTATGATAGTGCTCAGTGTAGTTAATTTTCTAACTGCACTCAACACTCTTTGAGATGAGATTCATATGGTGAGCTGATCCTTCTGACCCTCATCTCTGGGCATTATAACAATAATGTCTTTTATTTTTCTTAAAACCCATAGTTCAGTGAGATTATTCTGTATTTCTCTTTCTCCTTCTGGCTTATTTCACTCAGCATAACTGTTTCATGTACATCCATGTATAGGAAAATTTCATGACTTCATCTCTCTTGACAGTTGCATAATATTCCATTGTGTATATATACCAGTTTCTTTAGCTAATCATCTATTGAAGGGCAACTTAGTTGTTTCCAGAGCCTGGCTATTGTAAATAGTGCTGCAATGAGTATAGGTGTGAGGAAGGGATCTTTTATTGTGTTTTTTCCTTATAGTATATCTCTAAAAGAGGTATAGCTGGATTATATGGGAGCTCAATTTCTGGCTTTTTTTTTGGAAAAGAAGGGACAGTAGGAAAAGAACTGAGATTTTATTACTGTGATGGGTTAAATATGATCATGGTCTTTTTTCTCTTGAGTCCAGATGCACAAAAGTGGCCTGAAAAGAGTATAAATACATAATCTTGCTTGAGACATGCACAAGTTGAAGGATTTTTATATAAAATCTATTTTAACCTTTTTAATTCTTCAGCTTTGTCCTTTGTGACGTGTTATTTATAGCCAGAGTTGGGGTGGGGGAGAATAAGGTGATTGCAAGTCAACACACAGTGTAGATTAAGCTACTGCAAAACGGCTATTGTGAGACATGTTCAATAGCATTCTGGAAAAGAAATTACTTCAGCACCATAATGATGAGACACTGATTTGGCAAAGCGATTCCATAGATTAATAGCTTCATCATATCCTTTGCTTATTGATCATCTCTCAAGGACAAATGTGCTCTTAGACACAATTGTAAATATCCTGCATAAAGCAATGTTATGTCTACTCTGATTAGTTATGCCATAATTAGAAAAAAGTTACTAAATAAACTTAATTGAGCATTTAAAGGACTGTATAAAACATTCCGTTTTATTTCTTAGAGGACCACGTTGAATTTTTTAATGTAATTTTTTATTGATTGATGAAAATACATCACATAGTTTACATAACTGATCATAATACAATTGTTTCAGGAAGACCAAAAGCAACATGATTAAAAAATAGAAAATTGAAAAAAAACTAAAGAGATGGGAGAGAAATGAAAAATAAAGTTCAGTGGCAAGCATATTTTTGAAAATTATTGAATCATCAATGAACTCATTAAAGCACTAGCAAAAGGTTTAGTAAGCTCTTCTTTTTAAAGGATAAGAATTAAAAATACAGTAAAGGGCCGGGGAGATAGCATGGAGGTAAGGCGTTTGCCTTTCATGCAAAAGGTCATCGGTTCGAATCCTGGTGCCCCATATGGTCCCCCGTGCCTGCCAGGACTAATTTCTGATCATGGAGCCAGGAGTAACCTTGATCACTGCCAGTTGTGACCCAAAAACCACACACACACACAAAATACAGTAAAAACAGTGTGGGTGGCAGTTGTTGTTTGCATAGGCCCAGCAAAATATGGGGAAAATGGAAGGGAAATGCCTTTGCCTAAATACAAGGAGACCTAACCCCTGATATTTTCTGTCATAAGACCAACTCAGGGCTCCAGGCATACTAGACTGTCCAAACCCTGATTCATTCGCCTGTGGTCTTGGTAAAAATTTTTTCACAGATTTGCTGTTGGTGTCAGGTTTTCTGAGTTTCTAGTTTTCTGAGGAGTTTCTAGTTTTTTGAGGGATATCCATATTGTTTTCCATAAACATAAAATGTTGGACTAGCCAACATTTCCACCTGCAGTGAACGAGAGTTCCTTTCTCCCCACATCCCCACCAGCACTGATTGTTCTTCTTTGTGATGTGCTCCAGTCTCTTGAGTGAAATGGTACCTCATTGGTGTTTTGATTTGCATCTCCCTGATGAATAGTGATGTGGAACATTTTTCATGTGTCTTTTGTATTTCTTCTTTGAAGAAGCATCTGTTTATTTCTTCTCATTTTTGATGGAATTAGATGATATTTTTTCTTGTAAAGTTCTCTCAATACCTTGTATATCTTTGATATTAGCCTTATTGTTTTCTTGGAGGCAAAATTGTCTCATTGATAACTAATATTTTATTCCTGAAGAGTAACAGTTATAAGATAATATGTTTACAATCTTTCTAATGTCAATTAGTTATGTGATGTCCCAGTTTTTTAGTTTGTCAATGGTTGTTCAATTAATTTTTATTTTTATTTTTTTTAATTTTTAATTATGAGAACAAAGATGCAAAGAAAGAGGACAAGGTAAAGTTACAGTGGAAGGACAATCACCCATAAACAGAATTCTCAGAAGTCCCCTTGCTGATAGTGGTTACAAGTTAATCACTTGGGTGGGGAACCTGGAGAGGTTCCTTGTTGTTCGAAGACGGCTCGGTAGAGAAGAAGCAGGAAAGAGGCTGAGCGACTGGCTGGTGTTCCTTTTAAAGTCTCTGGGTGCCCAATCGCCCGGCTCAATTGGCCCCACGTGGGTCAGGTGGGGCCATCTTACCGAGTGCAGGAACCCGGAGGTTTCTTGTTTGGAGCCAGCTCGGTAGAGAAGCAGGAAAGAGCCAATTAATTTTTATTAAGAATTATTCTTGCCATGTAATGAAATGGAGATCCCACACAAAATAAATAATCTTTACTTCTCATCCTCTGGAAGTCCAACCAGATGAGAAAGACTAGGATATCAACAATTTAATTGTATTAATTAAGTTGTATTTTGGAGCATACATTTAAGGTATTTGTTGAGGAGATAATGACAGAACTGGAAGTTGAATTTTTAATAAAATGCAAAACCCCTCCTTTTTTTAGGGGACACACCAGAAATCAGTGCTCAGTTTACTACTGGCACTGTGCTCAGAAATTATTCCTTGCATGCTCAGGGGACCATATGGAATTCTAGGGCTTAAACCTGGGTCAGCTGTGTGAAAGGCAATTGCTCTACAAGCTATGGTATTGCTCCAGTACCAAAACCCAAAATTTTAAGTTAAGATAATTTCTGAAATGGAACTTGAATTTAGGTAAAATTAAATACCAAAATTCCAGATATGTATCATTGCATGAATGAAAACAGATTTTCAAGGTTGTATTTTTATTTGTAAAACATGAATGTGTTAAAAATAGTCCGTTTGTGGGATGGAGTAGCAGCACGAGCAGTAGGGTGTTTGCCCTTGCACATGCTAACCTAGGACAGACCGTGGTTCGATCCCCTGGCATCCCATATGGTCTTCCAAGCCATGAGGAATTTCTGAGCGTATGGTCAGGAGTAACCCCTGAGAGTCACTGGGTATGACCTAAAAAAACAAAAACCACAGAAAAAATAGTCTTATTTTATACCTGTTTTATGTAGTAATTATTAATAATTCTCAGTTTCCTCTTATTATAACTTGAATTTGAGTAATACATAGTATGACTACCTATTTGACAATGAAAATAATTCAATGAGGCAAAATATTGGGTGAGAATAGCAAAAGACAAAATTTGAATGGCCAATAGAGCAACTTATGATGTGCTTTGGGGATTACACTAAGTATTTCAGAGACAGTATATAAACCATTGATTTTTAAAATCAGAGGGTTGTAAATTGAACAGTGCATTCCTCAAGCAAAAGAATTGAGAGTTGCTGGCAAAGGATGATGAAAGATGGGTTAAAACAGAAAGACCACTGAAATATTAGTTGTAGAATTAAAAATTATAAAATATTAAAACCTATTAAAATTAGGACCCAGAACAACCAAGATGCCCTTCAAAAGACAAATGCCTAAAGAAACTGTGGTACATATACACAATGGAATATTATGCAGCTGTCAGGAGAGATGAAATCATGAAATTTTCCTACACATGGATGTACATGGAATCTATCATGCTGAGTGAAATAAGTCAGAGAGAGAGAGAGAAACGCAGAATGATAGCAATCACCTATGGGTTTTAAGAAAAATAAAAGACATTCTTGCAATAATAATAATTTTCAGACACAAAAGAGAAAAGAGCTGGAAGTTCCAGCTCACCTCAGGAAGCTCACCACAAAGAGTGATGAGTTTAGTTAGAGAAATAGCTACGTTTTGAACTGTTCTAAAAATGAGAACCTATGAGGGAAATGGAGAGCCTGTCTAGAGTGCAGGCGGGGGTGGGTGGAGAGGAGGGAGATTTGGGACAATGGTGATGGGAACATTGCACTGGTGTTGGGTGGTGTTCTTTACATGACTGAAACCCAAACACAATCATGTATGTAATCAAGGTGTTTAAATAAAATATATAAAAAGAAATAAAAATTAGGACCCTAAACTAAGTTACTTATAAGAAGAAAAGAGAGTAATCAACTGAAGCATAAATATCTTGGTGTAGAATGTGATACATAGAGCCTTATCACCAATCAAAAGAGGAAAATTTTTGAAAAAGATAAGTCAGAGATTTTCAGTTTTCACAATAGGTTATGTTAATATTAGCATTAATAGGAAGAACGGCAAGGCAAGTGTTTTAGATTAAGACTTCTGAAAGATATTTTCATTTATTTTTTCCAATTTTGCCTGATAATATTTAGGGGTGTTTGAAACAATGTAGACTACCTTTTAGTTATCAGGGCTTACTCTTTATTCTTAGCTCTGGCTGGGATCACTTCTGGAAGTGGTTGGGAGACATATGTGATGCCAGGGATCAAACTGGGGTTGGTGCATATGAGGCAATCCCCTAACCCCTGCACTATTTTTTGGCCTAAGTATTTTTTACACCATGCAATATCAGTATAATAAATATATACAAATTTATTATTTACTGATATTTATAATAAATACATTCACATAATTTTGTTAAAGTTTATTTACAAGTCCCCAAAACAGTTACATGACATCATATTGGGTCATGAACCATAGTTTAATAAACAAGGAATTGGGGGCTGTAATGATAGCACAACAGTGTTTGCCTTGCATGTGGCTGACCTGGGTTTGTTCCCTGGCATTTCATATAGTTCCTGGAACCTGCTGGAGTGATTTCTGAATATGGAAGTAGGAGTAACTCCTAAAAACTGTAGGGTGTGGTTCCCCAACTAAAATCCAAACAATCAACAAACCAAGCAACAAAACTACCAAATTACTAAGGATTATAGAAGCCAAGACTGATGTGTAAAGAGGTGGATGAAGGTTAAGGTCTGCATATTTGAAATAGTTATGTATTGCAAGTGTGAAGAAAACAAAGGTAAGGAATGCATTTGGAGCTACAATATAATGACTGTACACAGCTTCTGTCATTTTATTTTCTTATACATAATTACACCAAAAATGGTTAGGGATACTTCCAGCACAGACTCAATATTGGCTATGATGCTATAAAAGGAATTGAACTCAGACCTCTGTCATGAAATATATGCAATAAATCTTTGAGTTGCTGCACACAGAACTATCTTAGGAGTGAATTGAGCATATGGTAAGATATGTATTTTGACACCTCATTTCTGCTTGTATTTTAGGGGCTTTGGGAATATCTTGGGTGAAATACTACTGCCAGTTTGAGAAACAGAACAAAACATTCACCATGACACCTATGGAGCAGAAACCTGGTGCTAAACAGGTTAGTTCTTTTGTGTGCTACTTGTTCTTGATATGTCTCAGTGAGTGACTCTTTCTCAGAGTATGTGGTGACTTAATCTCAGAGAGTTAAGTCTATCGTGTTCAGTGAAATTCACTTAAGGTTTTCCCTTGGCCTATGTTTATATTGGGCCAGGTATTATTCTACTGAGTGAAAATTTTGTTATTTGTATTTTTATAATATATTTATTTAAAGATCTTGATTACAAATATGATTGTGATTAGGTTTCAGTCATGTAAAGAACACCCCCCTTCACCAGTGCAACATTCCCACCACTATGTCTCAAATCTCCCTCCATCCCACCCCACCCACATCTGTACTCTAGACAGACTTTCCAATTCCCTCATTCATCTACATGGTTATGATAGTTCTCAGTGTAGTTATTTCTATAACTGCACTCACCACTCTTTGTGGTGAGCTTCATGAAGTGATCTGGAAGTTCCAGCTCTCCTCTCATTGTCTCTGGATTGTTGCAAAAATGACTTTTATTTTTCTTAAAACCCACAGATGAGTGAGACTATTCTGTGTCTATCTCTCTCCCTCTGACTTATTTCACTCAGCATGATAGATTCCATGTACATCATGTATAGGAAAATTTCATGACTTCATCTCTCCTGACGACTGCAGAATATTACGTTGTATATATGTACCACAGTTTCTTTAGCCATTCATCTGTTGAAGGGCATCTTGGTTGTTTCCAGAGCCTGGCTATTGTGAATAGTGCTGCAATAAATATAGGTGTGAGGAAGGGATTTTTGTATTGTATTCTTGTGTTCCTAGGGTACATTACCATTATCTTTATGACCATATAATAAATTAATATCACATTACACAAAAAATTTAAGATTTTTAGATACAGAGGTCTGATTTTATCACCCATGATAAAGCAGAAGTCTTCCACGCACTACAAAAGAACCTAGGGGACAGTAAATGAACACACAAGGATTCTGTAGTTATCCCTATGACAGTATACTTCAAAGGCAGAGAAACCCTGTATCTCTTAGGCTAAGAGAATTCCCTTTATAATTTCCACATTATTTACTGTGCCTATGCAGGAAAAAAAGCACAAAATTATTTATTTATTTATTTATTATTATTGTTTTGGTTTTGTTATTGTTGTTCTCATTTTTTTAAGCTTTGTTTTATTTATATTTCAGGGCTGTGGTTATTATGTGGTGGTTGTCTTTATTGCTGTAGTGCTCATTGTATTTTTTGTTTGAATTTTCTTTTTGTATTGTTGTGGTGTTTCTCTTCCTTTTTCCCTTTCTTCTCTCAAACTGATGTTGAGAGTCTCTAAGGACTCTGCCTATTTTCGGCTTGTTTGATTTTTACCTCATTTTATTGCCTTTTTTCTTCAAATAGAACCACATAACTTGAACCATCTTCTGCCTCTCAAATTGAAGGGGAAATAATAGAGGGTACCAAGACCAGACAGTTGTATGAGCACTAAGTAGTAGCAAAAATTATTGGACTTAAACACCAAATCTAAAGCCAATAACATCAGAACCGATACCCAAACTACAACAAACTAGACACAGAGGGGACCACATACACTAGCAGCCTGGGGGGTAAGGGTGGGGGATATGGGATGCAAGCTGGGAACGGCGGTTGTGGGAGGACAATTTTGGTGATGGGAATCCTCCTGATTCAATGTTAATATGTACCTAAAATATTACTGTGAAAGATATGTAATCCACTTTGGTCAAAATAAAAACTATTATTATAAAAATGTGTTTCTTAAGAGAGGTGTATAATTAAAAAAAAATTTATTGTGACCAATGTGAATTATAAGACTTTCACAGTTATATTTAAGGTACATAGTGACTGTGAATTAGAGCAATTCTCACCACCAGTGTTGTCCTCCCTCCAACCCAGTTTCCAGCATGCATCCCATCTCACCCCTTTACCCCTGGACTGCTATTGGAACAGGTTGATTTTGTATATAACTTGTTTTAGATTGGGTATCTTGATTCTGTTGTCATTGACTTTGGATGTCATATTTAGGTCTGGTCATTTTTTATTTCCACTCAATGTTAATGTGATTTTTCCTGGTACCATCCACTTTCCCCCCTTCAATTTATGAGGCACAACAAGATAATTCAAGTTCTGTGGGTCTGTTGGGGAAAAAATGCTGGGAGGACTCCATCTAGGAACTATCAGTATAATTTAAAAGAATAAAGGGAAATGGAAAAAACAAAGGCTTTTCTGCATGTGGCAGCCAAGAAGACAATTGCAAACATAATCTCTTTAAGGTCCAACACCTGGTAAGCTACCCCCACCCAATAGAGTTGGGGGCTGATTCCTGAGGTGTGTTTGTGCACAAGAGAGCCATTATAAAGGGTTGCTCCCTTGCTCCCTGCCTGCATTTCTGTGTGAGGCAGCCAAGAAGATGACAGCAAACATAATCTCTTCAGGCCCATCACCCACCAAGAAAATGACAGCAAACATTATCTCTTCAGGGCCCAACACCTGGTAAGCTGTCCCCACCAAATAAAGGTAGGGGCTGATTCCTGCCATGTATTTGGGCACAAGAGAGCCATTACATAGAGCTGCTGACTTGATCCCTGCCTGCTTTTCTGCATGAGTTAGCCAAAAAGATGACAGCAAACATAATCTCCTCGGGGCTTAATAACAAGTAAGTTGTCCCTGCCCAATAAAGGTGGTGGCCGATTTCTGCCATGTGTTTGGGCACAAGAGAGTCATTAGAGAGAGCTGCTGCCTTGCTCCCTGTCTGCTTTTCTACGTGAGGCAGCCAGAAGACCACAGCGAACATAATCTCGTCAGGCCCAACACCACTGAAGAAGATGACTGTAAACATAATCTCTTCAGGGCCCAACACCTGCACATGGTAATAACCACACTACAAGTATGGCAATGGGGAAACAATGCAGGACAACCCCATGATTAGAGAATGAAGATGGCAGCTTTGATAACTCAAAAAATACCAATAGCTAGGTATCCTCTCAGATAAGATGTTTGGAGAAGAAATATGGAGGATGTTCATAGACCTAAAAGAAAGCATAGATTGAGTTAAATGGAACACAAATAAAATCAAGAGGTTATTAATATAGATATCAGAATGCTTCAAACTGATATAATAGGTCTTCAAAACTCAATAGATGAAATGAAAACCTCAATGGAAAGCATCTCCAACAGAGTAATAGCTGCTGAGGTCAGAATCAGTGAGCTAGAAGATGAGATGCTGAATAACTCCATACAGCAGATGAGATTGGAAAAAAAACCTTAAAGCAAATGATCAGACAATGAATAAACTACTCAAAGAATATAACAGATGGAAATAGAAGTCTTTGATAAACTCAACAGAATCAACATAGGAATCATCAGGAGTGGTGGTTGAAGCTTTATGCCAGAGCATGGGATGTGGGAATGAGAGGGGGTTCTTTTGCTTTGGGACCTTAAAGAGACCTTTAGGTCGGTCTCAGTAACTAAAGAGTTGAGAACTTAGGATAAAGAAGGTTATATAGGGAGGGATAATGGATCAGGATTGGGAGGATGATAGAATAGAAGGAAATCTAAAAAGGAAGAGGGGAGATAATATGTAAAAGGGGCTATATACAATATAGTCATGGATTGTTTACAATATAGATTGGACAGGCATTGGGGAGTCCACTGTATACAAACTCATGCACACCTATAGACAGACATTAGAGATCTATTCATAGGTTTTTGTTTGAGGCCTGCCCCTTATGGGAAGGGTCTGAGTGCTTCAGAAATAATTGAATTAAGAAAAGATATACAGATAGCTAAAACATAGGTTAGGAAAGAATGGGGGAAAAAGAGAAATAGAAAAACAAAGAAAATAAGCAAATGAAGAAAAAATAATAAAAGATTTGGGCCTGCACCTTGGAGTGGGAAGGTTTCCACCTTTCTAGGCAGTTTGGTACTTCATCAGTGGCAGGGGTGAACATTTCGAAATGAAGCTTTCTGGGTAAGATTATAGCTGGATCATTTAAGATAAGCATAATTTTCACTTCTAGAGTAGCAAGCAAATGGTAGCGAGCACTATAAGAGGTATCTACCCTATGTAGCATCATCAACAGTGTCTTGTACATTAAGGCTTTTTTTTCCTAAGAAGAAAATGACAGCATGGACTTTATGATATGCTAGTAACATTGGCTGAGTTGAAGAAGAAAGTAGAAAAGGAAGGAAGAAGAAAGAAAAAAAGAAAAACAATAGAAATAAAGAGAGGAAAAGGGATAATAGTAATTTGCAAAAATATACTCAATTGAGTGTTACCTACCATGCTGAGTGAAATATGTCAGAGGGAGAGAGACGTAGAATTGTCTCACTCATCTATGGGTTCTGAGAAAAATGAAAGTCATTTTTGCACCAATCCTCAGAGGTAATGGGAGGAGGGATGGAACTTCCAGCTCACCTGTGGTGTGCAGTTGTCTGTTTCAGTTTTGGACTTAATAGAAGACTTAATTAAAAGGAAATGGGTAAAGTTGAGCACCAAATTGCAAAATTAGGGTGTCCACCCATATCTCCAAGAACCACTGTGGACAAAGAAACTGAAGAGTTATTTTATACCGAATAAAATTAAACCATTAGAACATATTGATTGTAAACAATGCAGTGGAAGTCCCTGACTACCAATCATATTTTGCACCTAATTCTGTGAATAAATACAGTAGAATATTATTATATGTCTTTGTAGTGAGTGGTTGATTGAACACATGTTTGCCCTAATTAGCTGTTTTCATTGTTGCCGTTTTCTTTATTGTATAAAAGACAGTTGCCACATTATATCCTGGCAACTATGGTGTTTGGACATTCTACCATTTAAGCATTTGTGTTTCTTCATGGAGTTATATATGTAGACATGGCATATATTTTTTATTTTTTATTCTCTTAAAATTTTAATATATTTTTATTTAAGTAACATGATCATAGTTGGGTTACAGTTACAAACAGAACACCCCCCCTTCACCAGTGTAACATTCCCCATGTATTTTAAATACCTCAAATAAGTGATATTATTCTGTATTTATCCTTCTTCTGATTTACTTCATGTAACATAACATAATATTTTATATTTCATATACCCATATTGTTGTACATTTAATGATTATAACACTTGTTACTGCTATATAGTATTTCATTATGTGTAAGCAGCATATTTTCATGATCCACACATCTTTTGTTGGACATTTAGGTTGATTTCAAATCTTGGCTACTGTGCTCAGTGCTGCAATGAACAGTGGTGTGCATACATATTTTTGGATGAGTGTGTTTCTGTCTTGGGGATAGATACCCAGGAGTGCAATTGCTGGGTCATATGGCAGCTCAATTCTGAGTTTACTGAGTACCCTTCATACTCTTTTCCATAGAAGTTGAACTAGGCAACATTCCCACCAGCAGTGGATGAGTTACTTTCTTAGCAATATGTTTCTTACCAATATGTTTCCCTTTTTTATTTGTGAATCTTCCCTGTGGTTTTTTTTTATCTTGTTTATTCTTTGGAAAAATCAGCTCCTGGTCACATTGATTCTTTATATTGTTTTCTTTGTTTCTATGTTGTTTATTTCTGCTCTGGTTTTTATTATTTATTGTCTTCTACCCCAGTATTTGGGTTTCTTTGCTGCTGTTTTTCCGTGTCCTTAAGGCGAACCTTTAAGTGTTGATTTTGTCATTTTTCCCTTTTTTAATGTAGGCCTGTATTGCTATTAGTTTTCTCCTACATACTGCTTTTGCTATGTTCCACAGATTTGAACAATTTGTTTCTTCATTATTGTCCATCTCAAGGAATCTTTTTTCTTCTTCTTTGTTTTTTTCTTTTATTCAACTGTTGTTGAGTAGCATGTTGTTTAGTCTCCAGGTGATGGATATTCTCCACATCTTTATACAGTCAATCTTGATCTCAATTGCATTGTGTTCTGGTAGGGTGCTTCTATAATCTTTGTATTTGTGACTTTGTGGAAATTAGACTTATATCCTCTGGCGTGGTCTATTCTAGCAAAGGTTTGATGTGTACTTGTGTAGAAAGTGTATTCTGTTTTCTGAGGGTGGAGATTTCTGTATATATCCATTAGTCCTAGTTCTTCTAGTTCCTCACTTAGGACTCTTATGTCTTTATTAGTTTGTTTTTCCTAATGAATCTGTCTAGTGGTGATAATGCTGTGTAGAAATCTACTACTTATCACATTTTCTTCCACATGTTTTTCTAGTTTTGTGAGAAAAAGCCTTATATATTTTGCTGGCTCTGCATTTGGTGCAAAAATGTTGATTAGAATTAGTACTTCTTGTTAATGTTCCCCTGAATAAGTAGTTTCCATCTTTTTCTCTGAGCATCGTCTTGACTTTAAATGCGATTTGGTCTGATATAAGTATGACTGTTCCAGTCTTTTTTTCTATTACTGTGGCTTGAATAATTGATTTCGTTCCTTTTATTTGGAGCCTGTGTCTGTCCTGATATTTTAGATGTGTTCCCTGAAGGCAGATAATATCCTCATTATTTTCCACTAATCCAACCCTCTACTCTGTGTCTTTTGATGGGGAATTTTAATCCATTGACATTTAAGGAGAATGTTGACAGAAGGATTATTATGTTTTGTATTGTATACGGTTTTTGTTACAATTGGGCACTTGGATTCTATAATAGATCTCCGAGTAGTTAATTTAGAGTAGGTTTGATTAGCACACATATTGCAAGTTCTTTTTTGTCTGAGAATGTTTTTGTCCTCTCTCCCATGTAAATGAGAGTTTTTCTGGGGTTGGACACTAGGTTGGAAGTTTTTTTCATTCAGTAGTTTAAATTTGTTGTTCTACTGTCTTCTTGCCTGAATTGTTTCAAATGGGAGATATGTTTTCATTTTTATGTTCCTTCCTTTGTACTTGAGGTTTTTCGTCTGCCTCATTACTTTAAATATTTTATCTCTCTCTTTGTTTTTCACCATTTGGATTACTATATGTTTTGTTGTTTGTCTATTTGTATCTATTTTATTCAGAACTCATTTTGCTTCCTGGATTTGTACAGGTGCCTCTTTACAGAGAGTGGGAAAATTCTCTGCTATTATCTCTCTCACTACTTGTTTTTCACCTTTCCCCTTTTCCTCCTCTTCTGGTATTCCTGTATGTTGTGGATTCTTTTTTGTTGTTGTTGTTCATTTTCTTCCACTATTTCTTTATTGATTTCTATATTTTTGCTGGCTTGCATTTTGTCTCAAGTTCAACTATGTTGTTCTCTATATTTGTAATTATACAACTGTGGTTTGTTCGCATGGTTTTTATTCTCATTAGTTACTCTTGAATGGACTTTTTCATATTCTGATCGAGTTCTTCTTTAAGTTAAATTTTTCATCTATGTATTTCATTTCTTTGGTTAGTGATTCTTTGAATTCCATTGATAAGATGTTAAATGCTGATCTTAGATATTCCTCTTTGAAGTTCATGCATTTTGGAGGGCTTGGAAATTGTTTAGGAGTTCTGTCCATATCCACAGCTGCTGGTGTCTTCCTTACTTTTCTCATTGTTCTTTGCATGTAGTGGTTTGGACTGCTAGTGTTTCAGGGTGTTGTTAGATCTATTTTAGGTTTCATTTATTCTTGGTACACAAGTATGATAGAGATGTTACAATCTATTTTGATGAGTTTTCTTTTGGTTTTGTGGATATAAATTTCTGAGCAAGAAAGGCATTGGGCCTGGTCTGCCTAAGGTTGTCTGGTATAAAATGAGGGGTTAGTTGGGTTTGTAGGGTGGTAGTCTGTGGCCTGAGTGTGTACATACATATTTCACTAATATATCCTGATCAGAAGGATGACCTGATCTGTGTGGTTGAGGCACAGTGAGTGGTCATGAGGGGAGGTACTATTTACATTTTGTTCACCTTTGCACATTTTCCTTCCTTCCTTGGCATCTGAGCATGCCTCTGTATGGGGGACACAGGCAGCTGGGTGGTGCCTATTGGTGAAATGGATGACTTTCCTGTGATCTGACTTAAATCCCTCCTCTTGCTTCCTGCGCCTCCCAAGTTGGGGTTTCTGCATAGTTGGGATGTCCGGGCTTTTTGGGACTGACTCCCAGGTGGTCTTACCAGCAAATGAGTAGACCACTGGGGAAAGGGGCACATGCAGTGGCTTTGGAATATGCCACGGGGGACAGGGGTGTGGGTGGTAGTGTCAGAAGAGGCTGCAGGAAATTTATTTTTGTTATATAAAGCAAGACTAGAACTTTACAGTAAAAATACAGTACAGTAACTATGATAAGAAGTCAATCTATGTGTCCAACTACAGTTGAATGGATAATGAAGATGTGGTATATATTAAATAGTACACCACTGAAGGGAATGATTAATCATGCAATTTACTCAATCTGATTGGAATTGGAAGATATGGTGAGAGAATTAAACTAGAAGAAGAAAGACAAACATGGGATGGTCTGTGGTATAAATAATAACTAATTAATAAATATAATATAGTAAAGGGTGGTTCATAGATCACCCTTGAGCACATAGTTTAGGGAGAACAGAGTAGTATAGAAATGAAGACGGGAAGGATGACCATAAGAAAGGGATGTAATGGGACTGCAAGACTTAAGGCTTCAGTTTAATTGGTGATATATAGTAGTGGTATGCCTATAACTTCAAAGCACAGATTCAGAAACACTAAAAACAAATCTAAGCTGCAACCATGAATGTGGTTCTAATATGCCTTTCAAGATGGCTGGAAAGATGATGAATTAAGGAAATACTGGTGGTCTTATTGGTCTTGTAATGTTATATGCCTAATTCAATAATTTTGTAAATCATGATTAACTCAATTTAAACATCAAGGAATTTTTGTGAAAGTTGTATATTTCCAGTGCATGTTATTAAAGTCATGGGATGTTTATTTAGTTGTTTGTTGTATTTTCAATTTTATGCTTTTTTTTTTTTTT
>PVKC010018902.1:5538-19490 GCA_004027635.1 Crocidura indochinensis
ACTACTGATTTGTGTTGAGGGATGACTCCTGGTGATTTCCAGGATGAAATACCCTGAACTGCTTTGAATGCTATTTTTATATGGGTTTTCCCATGTTGCCTCAGCTTGGGTTAAAGGTCATTGCTAGGGAGCTGGTAGTGAGGAAGACTTTTAGCTCTGTGGTCTCTGCATTCTTGCAAATGTTATCAAACATCATTTCTGCCCATAAATTAGCTCCAGGATTTTCTCTGGCTGACCTCCCAACTGCTGGCATCAGTTTCATTCCTTTCAGAACATACCTTATTTCTCCAAATTTTTCTTGGTTGTATTAGTATCTCCAAATATATATTTGTATTATGTCTCCATGAACTTTATTTCAAGGTGTCCTGCAGCATGACTGCTTACCTTCCAGTACGAAAATGATCTTTCCCTAAATAATTTGTGTGGGGGCTGGAGGGACTGAAAGGGCTTATTCTCAACTTTGTAAAATGGGAATTTTTATTTTTTTTTATTTTTATTTTTTATTTATTTGGAATTTTTTTTTTTTAGTTAAGCCTGTTATTTAATTTTAGTTACATAGTTCTTTACTTTTTTCAGGTCCAGTGCATGTGCTGGAGGTCTATCTTTTTATTTACTTTTTTGTTTGTTTTCAGGCCACACCCAGTGGCCACCACACCCAGTGGTGCTCAGGGGTTACTCGTGGATCTGTGCTCAGAAATTGCTCCTGGCAGGCTCGGAAGTCCATATGGGACGCCGGGATTTGAAGCACCATCCGTCTGCGTGCCACGTGGCTGCGTGTGAGGCAAACGCCCTACAGCTATGCTATCACTCTGGCCCCTTATTTACATATTTTAAAATTTTATTTCATTAAAATCACTGTAATCTACGAAGTCCTTCATAGTTGAATTTCAGATATACAGTGAATCAGGGCCATTCCCACCACCAGTATCAACTACCTTCCAACAATGCTCCCAGAGTGCATCCTCTACCCTTTGCCCCATGGCCTGCCAGTTAAGTTTTGATTCTTAAAGTTTTGGTCCCTTGATTCTATTATTGTTGATTTTAGCTTGGATATTTAGTTCTGTCATTTTTTTCTCCACCAATGTACCTGAGACCACTTGGCCCCTGGCCCCCATCATTTTTTTCTTTTCTTCTTAATTTTATATAAAAATGCAGAAATATGAGGCAAAGCAAAGTAATCCATGTCCAAAGATTCTATGAAAATTGCAGGAGCTCTTATTTTTATTTATTTATTTATTTTTTATGTTAGGGTCACATCCAGTGACGCTCAGAGGTTACCCTTTATTTTAAAGATAAAAAGAGAAGAAGAAAAAGTGGAAGTTTTGTGCATAGCAAAATATGAGGAAAATAGAAAGAAAAAAATCTTTGCCCTATAAAAAAGGGATATCCTACCCATGAAGCATCCTGCCTTAAGATCAACTACAGGTTCCAGGCATACTAAGTTGTCTAACCCCAAAGTCTTTTTTTGTGGTCCCAGTAAAAGTTCTCCTCAATCACAGTTTCTGCAGTCAGGTTTCTGTAATTAGAGATTTTGATTTTTGCACAGATCCCATGTCCAAGTCAGGGTTTCACGGAGGATCTTTTGGTTTCATCTCACTATTAGCTGGATTTGCAGTGAAACGTGCTCTGAAAACAAGTTGTTGCTGTTTCTAGGTTGTCAGGGTATCGAATGAACCTAACCTGGAGCAAGTTGTTGCCAGGGCAGCGTTTGATCCTTCTCCAGTAGAAGTTTGATTCCTGGTGCTGGTGCAGAAAATCAGGCTGGTTCCAAAGATGGGATCCAAGGATCGGGGTAAATGGCCAGTGTCCAATTGACTGGACACTTTGTCACTGTGACAAATGTTCAGGGTGATAGGCACCCCTCCACTATAAAATTTATAAGTTCCCATCCATATTAGATATGAACTTATTTCTCTACATAAGAGTTCCCCATTTCAATGTGCCTATTCAAAAAGGAACAATGCCACATGATATTATTGGTGCAGAGCTAAATAACAATAATAAATGACTTCTTGTTTTGTTTTGTTTTTGTTTGCTTTTTGGGCCACACCCAGTGACGCTCAGGGGTTACTCCTGGCTATGCGCTCAGAAGTTGTCCCTGGCCTGGGGGACCATATGGGGCACGGGGGATCAAACTGTGGTCTGTCCAAGGTTAGCGTGTTAAGGCAGGCACCTTACCTCCAGCACCACCGTCTGGCCTAATAAATGACAATCTAAACAATCCTTGTAACCTGGTTCTAACATAAATTTAGAACCTCAGAGAAAACTTACCCACTAGAATCTTCTACGAAACAAATCTAGAAAAGGAATGGGGAAATGATATCTACATAAAGAAATACACAAGAATTATACATATTAAGGAAATATACTTAAAGGGATATAGTATATATATACTACATATAGTATATGTATATACTATACATATGTATAGTATATACATATACTCTTTAAGTTTTTGAATTAGTCTGGGTTGGGAAGGGAATAAAATCTGGACCATCATGAGCAAAAAGATTAAAGATTAATCAAGACACTACACATTCTTTTTTTTTTTTTTTTTTTTTTTTTTGGTTTTTGGGCCACACCCAGTGACGCTCAGGGGTTACTCCTGGCTATGCATTCAGAAGTTGCTCCTGGCTTGGGGGACCATATGGGAACCGGGGGATCGAACCGCGGTCCGTCCTAGGCAGCGCAGGGAAGGCAGGCACCTTACCTCCAGCGCCACCACCCGACCCCAACACTACAAATTCTTTTTATTTATTTTAAATTAATATCTTTATTTAAACACCTTGATTACAAACATGATTGTAGTTGGGTTTCAGTCATGTAAAGAACACTCCCCTTCACTAGTGCAACATTCCCATCACCTATGTCCCAAGTCTCTCTCCTCCTCACCCCACCCCCACCTGTACTCTAGACAGGCTTCTTACTTCCCTCATTCACTCACATTGTTATGATAGTTCTCAATGTAGTTATTTCTCTAATTGCACTCATCACTCTTTGTGGTGAGCTTCATGTAGTGAGCTGGAACTTCCAGCCCTTCTCTCTTTTGTCTTTGAAAATAATTACAAGAATAAGACACTAAAAATTCTTATAGGGAGTACCGTTGTGGGAGTCTATGGCTTCCAAACACATTCTACACCTGTTTCTGTGGATAAAAGCATTAGAACATTATTATAGACATTTATAAAGAACAGTTGATTGAACTGTTCAATCCAAACATCTGTATCTGTTACTGAAGATCTCTTTGAGGTATAGAAGAGAAAGAGAATATATGCTTTTGTGTTTCTCCTCTTCCATTTAGTTCCTTCTATTCTCACTATTATCTCACTGGGGCTAATGGTGTTCAAGACAACTGAATAGACCATTGTATTGCTTTGTGCAGTTATTCTAAATACCACATATGTTATATTATACTGTATTTATCTTTTTTCTGACTTACTTTATTTAATATAATATTTTATAGTTCCATGCATGTTTCTGCAAGTTGCATGATTCCATAATTCCTTACAGCTAGGTATATATGTACCACATTTTCATGATCCACTCACCTGTTGAACATCTAGGCTGATTACAAGTCTTAGCTATTGTACTGGGTGCTGCAATTGAATAGTGTTGCGCATTCATCCTTTTGGATGAATGTTTTTCTGTCCTGGGAATAGATACCCAAAAGGAGAATTCTGTGCCAACCCATGCGGCTGGTAGAAGCTCTGGTTTAGGGTTATTTGTTAACTTGTATAGTAATACAAGCAAGCTTGGCTTAAATAAAATATTGAATAAATATAGAAAGGTTCTAAGGTATAAAGCAGAGGCATGCATTGCATTAAACCATCAGTCTGGTTGACTTTGAATTGCTGGTAGTGACTTCTGTGTATTTTAATATCACCGTGGGAACCCTCCATACCCTTCCTCTAGCTCTACAAAAAAAATCTTTTGCATTTGTGAATGTGAAAAATTGCATACAGATCTCTATGTATGAGCAGGAAGGTAGAGTTTAAGCCTAGAGGGGGAAAAAAGCTGATGGGTGTTGGCTGCTGAAGCTTCCGGCTCCCAGAGAGTAGTTTGGATCCTTAATTATGCTGGAAGCCAGAAGTTTACTAGTCCCCCCCCCCCACCTATGCAGGATAGGGAGGCCTGGAGTCCCCTCTAAACTGCTCACCAGCACCCACCTTGCTGACACCCTGGGAAGATGGCCATGGGTAATCCTGGGGTCTGGGAGGAAGGAGAGAGAAAGCTGTGTGTGTGTGGTGGGGGGGGGGGCAGCTGGAGGCCGCATCTTCCCCTAAGCTTGGCCAAAAAGCCTACAGCATCGAGCCATGCTATTCCCCGTGTTGCCTTCTGAAGCTTCCAACTCCCAGAATGGAATGTCTACATTTTTGCTAATAGAGTATTACTCCGTTGACCATTTCTATTAGTAAGATTTTTAGAGGAAACATGGGGTATTTTCAGTTGAAAAAAAATTAAGTTGAAGAAACTATACAGTGTTTCTATATTTTTTAGACTTCAAATCCATCAATATTTCTCCTAAGATAAAAGTCATAACTGTGATTATCAGGTGGATTTTTCTTCTGTTGGCGGAAGCTCTGGTTCAGAATTATTTGTTAATTTTTATAGTAATACAAGCAAGCTTGGCTTAAATAAAAATCAAACAAATTCAGAAAGATTCTAAGGTATAAAGTAGAGGCATGCATTGTTTTAAACCACCAGCCTGGTTGACTTTGAATTGCTGGGAGTGGCTTCTGTGTCCTTTGAATATCACCGTGGGAACCATCCATAACCTTCCTCCATCTTTACAAAAAAAAATCTTTTGCATTTGTGAATGTGAAAAATTGCATGCAGATCTTTAAGTGATTATGTATGAGCAGGAAGGTATAGTTTAAGCCTAGAGGGGGAAAAGCTGATGGGTTTTTCTCCTTGGAGAACTTTGCAGATGTGATTTAAGAATGGATTTATTTTGTACTCCTCAGTGGGAATACACAACTTTCTTTAATCAAGTCTAGTTTCTCCTTGTTATTCTTAGGCAGAATTAAAGGTTTAATGGTTTAATTCTCCAGCATAGCTAAATGTGCAACTGGCCCTGCTGTTTCATAGTCTTTCTCCCTCTTGGCCTTCTTGGTGTCCTGTGTGTATTCAGAGTTGTGTATTCAGTGTGTAATCAGAGGTGGACTTCTGAAAATGCAGTAACAGGTGGTTTCTTGAGGAGGCGAATCTTTTCAATATGGAAGGGATGTTTGGCAGCCTATGGGAGCAGAGCACTCTTGGAGGAGCCTTGTGGAATTAGAGGTTTTTTGAAGACTTATGTTGAGAGGAGCCAGTGGAAAGAAATTCTTTATTTGGGGGCCGGGCGGTGGCGCTGGAGGTAAGGTGCCTGCCTTGCCTTGTGCTAACCTAGGACAGACCGCAGTTCAATCCCCCGGTTCCCCATATGGTCCCCCGTGCCTGTCAAGAGCGACTTCTGAGCGAATAGCCAGGAGTAACCTCTGAGCGTCACAGGGTGTGGCCCAAAAAACTAAAAAAAAAAAAAAAAAAAGAAATCCTTTATTGGGAACTGAACACTTGAGCATCCTGATAGGATAAGGACAACACAATTCTGGAAAGTGAAAAAGAAAAGATTCATCAAAGAATTATTGACTTACCTAAAGAGAAAGGGGAAAGCAGCTATAAATAGTGTTCCCTGGCTCGTGTGAAAGGAAAAGCAAGTAGCCCCACCTCTGATTTCTACAGAGTAGGCTTTGCCCTTTGTAAATTGGTAATGGGGATGAAGAAGGCTAGATCATGGTATTCCTTTCCTCAGCCAGCCTCCTGCCCCTCTGAGAACCTGTCTGAGACATTCAGGCTACAAACTGGCACTTGGCTGTTCCTGAGCCATTGATGAGTTCTAAGAAGTTTTGTTTCATTCTTTGTCAGATGTGTTTTCTCAACCTAACTAATCCATGGTGAAGTAGATTTCCAGTTAAAGAAATTAGACAAACCCATGGAATATAAGAGGGACATTATTTTTAAATAGCTTAATAAATTTAAAGCCTAAAATTATAAACAAAGTGGAAATTAAAATAATCAGACTTTAATACCAAATGCAAAGTCAACGACAACAGAGTCAACACCCAAGCTACAACAAGCTGTACAAGTGGAGAATAGTTGCATTAGCATTATGCGATGGGGGGTAAAAGAGGGAGATGTGGATCACATGCTGGGAATGGGTGGAGGGAACAACACTGGTGGTGGGAATGCCCTTCATTCATTGTCACTATGTGCCTTAAGTATTCCTTTGAAAGATTTGTAATTCATTTTGACAACAATATAAACTAAAAAATTATAACCAAGTTAAAATTATTTTAAGTTCTTTCAATATAAAGCATTTTGTCTCTTTATATTTATCTGGAATGTAAAATGAACGAATTTAGAATTCTTTTGTTGCTTATTATATATGTATAATGCATATAGTGCATTGTGGAGTTTACTACACCATTTTTTGGCAAGCCTATAGCACATTAGATAGAACTCAGGGTTCCTTCATGCAAAGCATGCTATTCTTCTCACTGAACAATCTCTCTGGTCCCTCTATAAAAAATTTGGTTTAAAAGGCATTAAAGAACAAATAGTCGTAGAAGTATTAAAAGAAGATTAAAAGAATTGGTAACCAATCCCCTAAACATAGTGGTGTGAGGTAGTAGTTGCTCTTTGATATTCACTAAGCCTGGCTCTTGGCTTTGGTAGAAGGTGGCAAGGTCTGTGATATTGCTCCCTCTAAGTCATATTTAAGTATTTTTTTCAAGGTGTCATGCTTAGCGGTTATTATACACTATTTTAAGCATCTCTTCTTCACTATCTAGGCTCATATAAGGGCTAAGATTTATATAATGTACAAAAGGAACTACTGCTTTAATTAAAACAAGATTTAAAACCAACTGTCAACCAGTTGTTTTCCCTTTTCTAGCTAAAGTGTCTTATGTCTAATTAGTTTGCTGTAAAAACACTTGCAAAGAATTGGCTGCTAGACATGCTCCTGATGTGTAGCATTGTGGGGAAAAAAATTCACACACTGATGTGAATTTTAAACTCCTACTTTCAGCTCAACTTTTAGCAATCCAGGGATATAATTATGGACTACATTACTAAATACATTACAGGGATACATTACTGAAGTTATGTCAACTGCTGGAATAATTGGTAAGTAAATTCTACTAATATATTAATCATCTAGTCATTTCTGACCACAGTTATAGTATATCAATTTATCTTAAAAAAGGCTTGATGGGAAGCTGGGGAGACATTGTGAGTGGTAGAGCATGTGCCTAGCATGTGTAAGGCTTGGTGTTCTTTTCTTGGCACTGCAATAGTCTCCCCACCAGTAAGTAGTGCTGGTTTAGTCCAGTAGCCCCTGAACACTACTGGGTTGTCTGTTATTTAAAAAAAATAAGGACTTACTTTGGAGGGGTATGTCATACCCAGCGGTACTCAGGAACTATTTCTGGTAAGTGCTTAGGGGATGCTCCTGGAGATACTTGGGAGACCACATGGAACCATGGATCAAACCTACTTCTTTGAATGGTCTCTTTGGCCCCTTGAAGGTTATGACAACAAAGAGTTGAATAAGATGTTAGAGATAGAGCAAGTCTGATCATCTCTTACAATATTATTATATCTTATTATATTATATATAAAATATATTTATATATACATAAATATATGTAAAGATTTATTATATCTTATTATTATCCTCTCTTATCAAGAAAGGCCAGATGAAGGATCTCCACCTTCAAATCCCCTAACATACTCTCCTGTCTGTTACCTGCAGTAGCCATCAGTCCTGCAATTAGGGGAACAATTGTTATTATGAGGGAAATTGTTGATCCCCTAATTACTGACAGATTTCTACATCTCTACATGCTTGAAAACTACCTGAGCATAAATGATGCAGTATATGTAAAAGATCCAGCAGAGTCCCAAGGATTCCATATATACTTATATGCAGAAAAAAGCTTCCTCCTCAGGTAGTGAGTCTCATACAGCATCTGTGCTGCTCTTTATTTCTGTTACCTTGGCAATATTTTATGAGGTACCATAATTTACCATACCGCTAATGATAGTTTTATGTATATATTATTCCCAAATCACACACATCACCCCTTCCATAATCAATGTTCCCAAGATCTGCCTATTTCTCTCCCATGTAAGCTCAGTTCCGTAAACCAACTTTCCAGTTCTGTTGCTTTTGAGCATTTATGGCTCCTTTACTAAGTTTCTTTATGTCCCATGCATGAGTGATTATCTATCTGTATGTGGCCCTTTCCTTTTGATTGACTTCACTCAGCATGATGCCTTGGTTACATCTATGTAGTGACAAATTGTACAATTTAATCTTTTCTTACAGCTGCATATATTTCACTTTATATATAAATATATATACTATATTTCATCTTCCATAGTTGAATATTTGTTACCTAGGCATTTTAAAATGTATGTCAAGTGTTGTAAATTTAAGGTTTATAGAAGTGTATTGGCTTTCTCTCTGATGAGATAGAAAATAAATTTATCTGAATTACCTTGCTTACTGAAACTTTAAAAGACCTGTTCCTGAAATTTAGGCATCTCAAAGGATCAGCTTTGTCTTGAAACTAAAGGAGTATGCTAAAACAGGTTTTTGTCTTGACTTAAGAGAGAAACAGTTGAGAAGGAAAAAGGACATGATGAGAAGGCTGTTCACAGAGCAGAGGAAGATAAGAATTTCCTTGGGAGTAAGTCTGAGAGTTATGGATCAGATTAAGATCTTCAATCATTTTGGGATCTGGCATCTGACTGTGGATAGAAGATGGACCATTTGAAGAGCACCAATTTATTATATCATGCTTCCCTGTTTAGAACCAGCTAGTAGAAAGGGATCTTGAAAAGAGGCTCAGAGGGGGCCGGGCGGTGGCGCTGGAGATAAGGTGCCGGCGCTAACCTAGGACGGACCGGGGTTTGATCCCCCTGTTCCCCATATGGTCCCCCGTGCCTGCCAGGAGCAACTTCTGAGCGAATAGCCAGGAGTAACCCCTCAGCGTCACCGGGTGTGCCCCAAAAACCAAAAAAAAAAAAAAAAAAAAAAAAAAAAAGAAAGAAAAAAAAGAAAAGAGGCTCAGAGGAATCCTAGGTATTAAAATACTTTCAAAATGTGGTATGGACACTGGGTCTGTGGAGAGGTACAGGGAGAGACCCTGAGGTAAAGCTGAAGACCTACCAGTCTTGCCTTGCAAATATCTGTGCTTTGTTAGAAGTGAGTTCAAGTTCATTCCATGGAGTCTGCTGAACACTTAGGAGACTAATTCTTCATAGGAAAGAGAGCTTGTGGTGCCACAATGAGCTTTTCTTTTCTTATTTTTTTCTTTTTCTTTCTTTTTTTTTTTTTGTGGTTTTTGGGTCACACCCGGCGGTGCTCAGGGGTTACTCCTGGCTCCATGCTCAGAAATTGCTCCTGGCAGGCACGGGGGACCATATGGGGCACCGGGATTCGAACCGATGAGCCTTTTGCATGAAAGGCAAACGCCTTACCTCCATGCTATCTCCCGGGCCCCAAACAATGAGCTTTTCTATGGCACATTTCTTCTAATGCTTTTCTAGATGGCTACCAAAGTACAGGTACCCTACTCCTACTCTCTGAAAATAGGGTGTTCCTCAGAAACCTTTCTTATGTCAAAATGACACAACAAAGCAATTACCACCAATTATATATTACATTTTTTATTTTAAAACATTAGTTTGATTGAGATGATGTGTTTTATTTGTATTTATTTCTTTTTTGGGGCCACACCCGGTGACGCTTGGGTTACTCCAGCTATGAGCTCAGAAATCGCCCCTGGCTTGGAGGACCATATGGGACACCGGGGATCCAACCAAGGTCCATCCTGTGTCAGCCACATGCAAGGCAATTGCCCTACCACTGTGCCATCACCCTGGCCTCATGAGATGTTGTGTTTTATAACTTTTTCATATTATTGTTTTATATTTGCAGTACTGTTTCATGTCCCCATCAACAGAGCTTCAGCAACCCCCATCTCAAGATTCCTTCTCCCTTTCCTCTTTGCTGCCACAGTTTATTGGCATTACTTTAGCATTCATTTCCATTGGTAGCTCTCTGAACTTTTGCTTAGCTTCTTTATCCTCCACTATATGAGCAAGGTCTTTTGATGAATGTCTTCTTTTCTATGTCAATAAGCATGACTCCCCCAATTCCATCCAAGTTGCAGTAAATGGCATGATTTTAAATTTTGTCATAGTGGATTAGAGTCCAGATGGGCATAGATACAACAGTTTTACTATCTGCTTATATGATTGGAAACTTGTATTATTTTCAGATCTTGGCTATTGTAAAAAATGCTGTAATGAATTTAGGTGTGCATATGTTCTTGTGGATTTATGTTTGTGTTCTTGGGGTTAGAAGGCAATCATAAGCAAATTGTAGTTCCAATTTTTTTTTTTTTTTGGTTTTGGAGTCACACCTGCCAGCATTCAGGGGTCACTCCTGACTCTCTGCTCAGAAATCACTCCTGCCAGGCATGGGTGACCATATGGGATGCTGGGATTTGAACCACCACCCTTCTGCATGTAAGGCAAATGCCCTACCACTGTGATATCTCTCCGCCCCCTCCCCCAGTTTCAATTTTTTAAGGGATTCTCTGCACTATAATCCATAAAGGCTGGATCAGACAACAGTTCAACAATATTTAATGAAGATCCTTTACACTGCATTCCCACTAACACTGGTTACATAGAAAAGCTTCAGCATTGCCAAAATACCCCTGAACTTCAAATAATCTACTACATCATAGTAAATACTGGGTAGAATGAGAAAGAACACTGAGAGGCAGTGAAAACATCATGGTAAGACTAATACAACTTATACAAAGTCAATCCTGGGGAAGGCACTTTGCTGCCTGCTGCTCTGGAAAGGCTGCCATGCACTCAACTCAGGCTATATCCTAAGTTGTCCTAAGGCAGAAATCCCCTTCAGATTACTTTCAGTTCAAGGAAGCAGGTACTAATTCAATAACTTGAACTTTTGAAAAGTGGGCAGATCTGTACTGAAAAAGAAAAGGGCTTTGTTTGGAAGACCTATGGTAGGAACTGGTCAAATGTGCTTTCTAATACTTTGGTCTAATTTTTGGTTTTTCTTTGAGCTAGTGGTTTGAGGGAGAGATTTGAGTTCGGTAACTTTGCCTGTACATAAACAGAGTAAGATAGAGGGGAATGCAATTTTGGGATTAGTTATTTTCAGCTCTAATAAACAGGAGGATTTTATTTCTGAGGTTCAATCTCTGTAGACTTTTATTTTTTGGAAGAGATTCATCATATTGTTTCCATTTGGTGCCAATTCCCGTAGTGGCTGAATGATTTGGAAACTTAAAATTTTTTGTGCTCTTAGCACACTTCTCGGGGTGTTGGCTTAGACAGTGAAGCTGGGTGGAATTTGAGTTGGAAGTGAGTTTTGCCTTCAGGTGCATTTTAGTCTTGAATTCAATTTAATCATTATTAACTTTTGGTTCCTAGGGACACAGAACTCACCTACAGGAAGTCAAGGAACATACATAAAGCTACATATATATCTCACGAGAGTATAAAAATAGCTGCCCTGAGGTACTACAGATTTTTTCCTTAGAGAGAGCAAGTCATGTTCTTGGGTGGTTATGAACTTGGTGGGTTCAGCTCTGAGTTAAGTGCATATATTGTGAGTGTGTTTATGTGAAATTAAATTTAAGTATATCTGAATGTGTTGACACATTGAGTATGTCTTAAAGTGTTTGATTATGGGCAAATGTGAGCATATTTGAGTGATTATAAAAATATATATATGCGCAAGTGCTTGAGTATGAGATGTTGAGTCAAGGTTTATGTATGTGAGCACATTGAGTGGTTGCAAGTGTTTGTATATAAATATGAGTTTAAGTATGTGTGTGTATGTATGAGTGTGTTTAAGTTTTAAGTATGTGTGTGCACATGATCGTGTGTGCGAACATATGAGTATGTCGGTGTGTGAGTGCACATGTGAGTCTATAGATTTTAAGTATGTGTGAATGAGTGTTTGAGTATGCATGAGAGTCTTGAGCGTGAGTATCTGTGTGTGAACATGCATGAGTGGTTGTGAGTGTATATGTGAATGCTTTTATGTGTGTTGGCTACGAAAAGGTTTCCTTATTGTAATTTTTTGCCAGATGAGGGTTCGCTACTTCAGGATTCCCTGTTGTCCCTCTTCCTTCCAGTCAGGAGGGCTTTTGTTCTGTCATTGCTTCCGCATGCCTGGTTTCTTGCTTCACTTCTTCTAAGACTTCATCAGGCCATGTTTTGGCTCCTTCTATGAGTTCTGAGGCATTTTGATTTCTGAACATTGAATTAATGGGGAGTGGATTAAGTCTCATCTTTGCTGGGACCCTTTCGTGTTGGGGAGAGGAGATTTATTCAATGAATAACTTGGTGACTATGTTAAAAAGTTTTTCCAGGAAAAATTCTGTATGTCCAGTTCAACACTCTGATGTTTCTTTTATTTTGTTTTGGAACAGTTTTTTGCATGGAGAGGGGCTTGACAATTGACATGATTTTTTGTTTGTTTGTTTTGTTTTTGAAGGGGAGCTATACTTCACTTGATGATGCTTAGGGATTATCCCTAGCTCTGTGTTCAGAAATTACCACTAGCTGTGGTCAGGGGAATCATATAGAGTGCCAGGAATCAAATCCAAGTAGACTGCATGCAAAGCAAATGGCCTTTTTCTCCAGCACACAATCATTAAGTGTGTGCATGTGTGTGTGTGTGTGTGTGTTTGTGTGTATGTATGGTTATATACAACAATGTTTAGGGCTATTTCTTGCTCCAAACTCACTACTAACTGGTGGGTAACTGAAGTTGGGATCTCCTGCATGCAAAGCATTTGATCTAGCCCTTTGAGCTATTTCACTGGCCTCATGTTTTTAGATTGAGATTTAAATACTTTAATTTTAAAATGTGAAGTTATGTAAGTTGTGATAGAAGAAATAGAAAAAAATGTCAAAAAATTTTTATTATGTTTTGCTTTTCGCCTGAGAAATGATGCATGCTTGTTATTCTGTAATATTATTAGAAAATAGAGGAAGACCAGATTTAAATGACCCAAATAAGAAAGTTTGTAATTTCATCTTATCACTTTTCTTGGCCTTAAATTAATTCTTGACCATAAGGAATGGTGGTTTCATTCCTGGTAAGAAGGAGGGGTTCTCATCTTTAGTACTTGAAAGGACAAACCTGTCTGCTGCTTTCTCTTCAATCTTTGTAGCAAAAGGCCCCCAAGATTCCTAGTTTATTTGCATATAGTTCCTAGATATAAAGTTATGCCCATCATTCATAACCATGTTTCTGATTTTTACTTCTGTTTTGATCTCAGGCTTATCTTACATTCATCTAAAGAATATTTTCTCTCTTTCCAAATTATATCCACCTACCTTGTCAAATACAACTCACAGAAAATATGCAAATATATGCAGTTTTCCTGAATGCGTGGTGGGTTAGAGTGCTGTATATGGAATAAGAGAGGGAACAGAAAACTCAGTAAAAGCTGTAGTAATAGTAGCATTGTATAGAACAGGGAAGATTGGAAAGAGAATTTAGTGTTGATCTGGGCTGGATGCAGTGAGTGATAATTGGCTGTGAACATGATAATTGGCCAAGGGAGTGTTCAGGTAAGCAGATGATGGGGTTGAGGAGACAAGGTGCCACTCAGTGAAAGAGAAAATACTAGTGAAGGAGCACAGTTAGGGATAAAAATGCTTACAAGATTAATTCTATTTGTGCATAAGGAATTAAAAACGAGTTGATGAAGAAGAAAGAGTGGATCTGTCCAGTAGTACTGATGGTGGGTGGAAGTTAGCAAAGTGGGAGAATTTGGACAGGCAGGTGTTTGCTGAGAGTCTTACTGGTTGGACAGAGGGAAAAAGGAAAACAGTGATGGGAG
>PVKC010018903.1:0-19385 GCA_004027635.1 Crocidura indochinensis
ATAAGTTAATTTAAAATTATAGGATATTGAGAAAGTAAATCTAGAATGGAAGGTTAATGTAATAGAAACAGAAAGATATGTGTATGGTGATTTAATCTTATATTATATACTTATAATATTATAGTATATGCTCAGAAGTATAAATTCAATGAGCATAAGAAAACTTTTATTAGACTGAAAAATAAAAGATAAGGTCTTATGTTACTAATACAGATACATTTAATACATTAACCCATGCACAAAATGAAAGAAAATAGATCAAAATCATGTTAAGATATCTTCATATCTGGAGCGGGGAGATTGTGCAGTGGACAGAGTTTTTGACTTCTTTTTTTTTGTTTTTTGTTTTTGGGTCACACCCGGCAGTGCTCAGGGGTTACTCCTGGCTCCATGCTCAGAAATTGCTCCTGGCAGGCACGGGGGACCATATGGGGCACCGGGATTCGAACCGATGACCTTTTGTATGAAAGGCAAACGCCTTACCTCCGTGCTATCTCCCGGGCCCCATGAGTTTTTTGCCTTCTATACCATCAACTAGGGTCCTATTCCTAGCACTACATGGTCCCCTAAGAATTGTTGAGGGTAATCATGGATCCCCTTGAATAAACTGGAGGCCCTTAGCATCTTCAGGGTGGCCTTCTAGTGACAGTTTAATTCAAAGACTGAGTAACACTATTCTTCTCATACCCAAAAGTGCTGTCACTAGAATAGTGTCACCCAGTCTGCATTAAACTGCCTGACCCACTAGCATGACTGAGAAACACCTTGCTCCCCAAGCTCACCCACATTTTGTTTGGGAATTGTCCCCCCTTCTATGTAAGCCGGTATGGTAATACAAGAAAATGCATTGCCTGAATTAAAGTGTATTATTTACAGTGTATTTTGTTAACTAATTCTAAATCCCAATTCTAAATCCTTTGTTCTTCATAACAAAGATTTGAAAATAACCAAAAAAAAAATGTTTGACTTGCATGGGATATATACTCAAAACCTTAGACATGGTTTGGGATTTTGATCATTTTTTCCAGAAGATTTATAGGAAAAATGAATCCAGCTTCATTAAAATCTAGATTTTTTTTTTGAGCATTAGGAAAAGTATCCCGACATAGCTGACATTGAAGCAAACACTGATACACAAATACACTTGGGAAACCATTCAAATGCACTTGGAAAAGTCCCTGTGATAGAGTGCTGAGCTGCACAACAAACAATTGTGCAATTCTAAGACCTAAACAGTAAATAATATATGTATTTCCTGACTACAGAAGAAATAAGTTAGGAGTAAAATCCATTAAGATGCCTAGAAAAATTACGCATACTTTCAAATTAGGTAATTCAATTCTAAATGCTGTTATATCAAATTCACAAGAAAAATATAAAATATTTTCTACTATTAATAATAACTTACCAAGAAATCTGGAAAATGTCTAATGTACTCATTACAGAAACATTTGTATTTTTTGTTTTGGTTTTGGTTTTTAGTGTTTTTTGGGAGGGGGGTCACACCCGGCAGTGTTCAGGGATTACTCCTGGCTCCATGCTCAGAAATTGCTCCTGGCAGGCACGGGGGACCATATGGGGCACCGGGATTCGAACCGATGACCTTTTGCATGAAAGGCAAATGCCTTACCTCCATGCTATCTCCCAGACCCCGGTTTTGGTTTTTAGACCACACTTGGTGGCACTCTGGGATTACTCCTGGTTCTGTCCTCAGAAATCGCTCCTGGCAGGCTTGGGGGACCGTATAGTACGCTAGGATCAAACCCGGGTAAGTCCGTATTGACCACATGAAAGACAAATGCTTTACCTCTGTGCTATCTCTCTGGCCCACATTTACACTTTTAAATACTACTAAAAATAAAAAAATTTAAACTATTTTACATTAATTTAATAATAATAAAAAGATTAATTTGGGGGCCATAATGATAAATACAGTGATTAGGGTACTTGTCTTGAATGTGGCTGGTTTGGGTTCAATCTATATTACCCATATGCCCCACCCCGAACCCTGCCAGAAATGATCCCTGGGTACAGAGCCAGGAATAAACCCTGATCACTGCTGGGCATGTCGCAAAAATCAAAAGAATTACAAAAGTAGAAGACAGCAGAAATTAAATATAAGAGAGGAAGAAATAGAAAAGTCAAACTTCAAATCAATATTCAACATTCACTTTGAATGTGTTAATATAATTGAGCATTCCCAGTTAGTCTTTCTAAAATACACAAATATTTCATAAGATTACATAGAAAATATTTGTACAGTCCTACAGATGACAAAGGATGACAAAAAGGAACATTATAAAATTTGCAGACAATTAACTTAAAAATTCCATCAAGACTTTCAAATATGAGTAATTAAAATTAAACTATTTTCTTTACCTGAAAAAAATTTCCCCTTTTGCATGTAAATGAAAAATAACTAAAAATAGAGTGATAAAGAAACTTCCAGATACAGAAGGAATTGTTAATAATTTTGACAAATCTCTGCTTAAGAAATCACACCAATTTTACATCAACTCTTGCTTAAAATAAGGCAGAACTGTTTTTTTTTGAACTGGCAATAACAGTAATAGCAAAACTACATATTAAAATTCCATTACATACCCTTATTGGTCCTAAATATACATGAAAAAGTCATTGGCAGCTTTGATTTCTACCAATATGTAAAAAATTCTGATTTGGTCTCTCGTCATAAAAACAAATGACACACAAACTAAATAGAATCACTATCCTTTGATCAGTAAGAAAAGACAAATCACTGATCCCATGACAGTCCCAACATTATTGGGAGCAAGAGGTGAAAACAAAGCCAACAAATTAACAGTCCAGTAGAAACACAATGCTGGACTAGAAAATCTGAATGCCATTAATCACCTCAAAATACTATTTTAAAACAGCATTCTGAAAGCCAAAAATAGTTTATAAAAACAAACAAACATGAAATTTGGGGCCAGAGAAGTGCAGTAAGGCATCTGTCTTGCTCACAGTAACCTAGGACGGACCACAGTTCAATCCCCTGGCGTCCCATATGGAGAGCGATTTCTGGACTAGATTTCTAGCCAGGTGTAAACCCTGAAAGACACCAGGTGTGGCCCCAAAATCAAAACAATCAAACAAAACACATGAAAGTTGTGTGAGTTGAGAAATAGAAAATTTCTTTTTCTTAGATTATACAATTGAAAAATTTAAAGGCTCGATTAAAAACAAAAACTCCTGGAGCTATAGTAAGTGAGTAGAGCAAGATTGCAAAATAGAAGGAAGGTTAAAATATGAAACTTATTTCCTTTCCTATATCACAGAAACTAACAAGTGGAACTTTAAATTGGAAACGCAATAACATTTATATTATCAGTTCTTCTAAATGAAACAGGCATAAATCTAATAAAATATCTACAAGATCTATAAGAAGAAAACTCTAATATAATAAATCAATTTAAAAAATGAAATTGTGTGGCTGAAGCTATAACACAACTGTAGACCAGTTGTCCTGCATGAAACCAGCCCAGGACAGACACAAGTTTGATTCCTGGCATCCCATATGGTCCCCGGAGCCACCAGGAGCAATTTCTGAGCACAGAGTCAGGAATAAAACCTGAGCACCATAGGGTGTATTGCACCCCCCAAAAAAATAACCCTCCAAAATTAAATTGCTTTGATTGGAATAATTTAATCAAGATATTAATTTTTATCAAATAAAATTGTACATTCAAAACTCTCACAGTCAAAATATCATACCACATTATTGGGGAGACATTTATAAGTTGAATCTAAACTTGATACAGGAATAATAAAATACCCATAATAACCCAAACAAAGTTAAGGAGAGTGACCAAAGTGTAGTTCACTACCCAACTTTAAAACCAGCTCTAATGAAAACAATGTGATACTGACAAAGTAGTGAAAACATATCAATGGGACAAAATAAGTAATAATAAATAAATAAAGATAAATGATGATTACTAACCTTCGAAAAAGGAGCAATTCCAAACTTCCAAAGAAAATTTAAATTGTGGGGACTGGAGCTGTAAGGCAAGTGGTAAGGCATCTACCTTGTGTGTGTTAGCGTGGGACAGACCGAAGTTTGATCCCCCAGCGTCCCATATGGTCCCCAAGCCAGGAGCAATTTCTGAGCACAGAGTCAGAAGTAACCCCTGATTGTCAGAAGGTGTGGCCCAAAAAACAAACAAACAAAAGAATAAAAAATCATTTTAATTTAGTAGCAGCACTGCTGTATTAACAGAATGTCCACATGTTAAAAAAATGAATTATGGGGGCCGGAAAATAGCATGGAGGTAAGGTGTTTGCCTTGCATTTAGAAGGTCGGTGTTTCAAATACCAGCATCCCATATGATCCCCAGTGCTTGCCAGGAGCGATTTCTGAGTGACCCCTGACCGCTGCTGGGTGTGACTCAAAAACAAAAAAAAATAAAAAATAGATAAAATAATAAAATGAATGATGGGAGTTGGAATTTCAGGGGTTAAGGCTTGCCTTGCATATGACCAACTTTGGTTAAAACCCCTAAATTACATACGATCCCCTAGAAACACCAGGATTTATTTATTCCTGAGCACAAAGTCAGGAATAAGCTTTGGAGAACCACTATTTATAGCTCCAAACAAATAAAAAATGAATTTATAAACAGAGCAGCACAATTCATAAAAATGAAACTAAAGTAAATCATAAACCAGAATGTAAAATCCAACCATTGAAACTTTGAAAGATATATATAAAAGGAAAGCTTTATGAATTTGTATGTACAGAAAAGAACTACAATTCCTAAAGATTCATAAGTATTCACCTATTTGCTTTTTTGATTAGAATTTGACAATGATTTTATAATATACAACCAAAGACATGCTTCATTTGAAAAAGAATTGATAAGTTACTCTATTAAAATTAAAAAAAATTCTATCTGGGAGAGACTGTTAAAAGACAAATCACCTCATGCATGTTAAAATAGCTAGTACAAGAAATAAGTGTTGGAAAGTATTTGGGAAAAGACATTCTTTGAATTTCTGTTGGTAATGTAAGTTGATTAATCTACAAAAGAAATCATTATGAATTTTTTTTAAGTGAAAAAAGTTGAGAAGTTTTCAGATTCAGCTTTGGTCTACAACTTCAATGTTCTATTTAACACATAACTCTCCAAGTCAGTGTTCTGAATAGACCAAGACAAACTGAAGGCCGCCTGGTGCAGAAAAAGTTAGCAAGACCCCAGACCAAGTGCCACCCCAGAGAAGTCCCATGGTATATTATCTGTCTGCAGGTTTTCCTACAGTGCCCCAAACCTGCTAACTTCCCAAAGCTTTAGGAGTACCAGTTGGACCCATGTATGCCTGCATCCTCCATAACATAGAGTGAGTACAATTAAACTCTGACAAAGGATTCACAGACTTGCATTTGACATTGGGAATACAGCATAGAAACTCACATCATGTTTAGTGAGCATAAAGAAGCCCTAAAGACTCAACCAATACTAATCATCATAGAATTTCTCAGATAAGGACGTTAGGGAGGAAATGTTGAGGCTGTTTAATGAACTCAAAGAAACACTGGAGCAAGTAGTCAATAAAGCACAAGATAATATGAAAAACAGCAACCAGAAATGTCAGAACTAAAGAAACTGTTAGGTAAAATGGAAATCTCTATGGAAGTAATCTGCAGTAGAGTAAGAATAGCTTAGGATAAAATCAGTGAGCTCCTAGATGAAATACAGAATATGGAAAATATTTTCCTAGAAAATACAGAATATGGAAAAAATTTTAAAGTATATGGGCATGAAGATGAGAGAACTTTGGTTTGAATTTGGAAAATATTATCAGAGCTCTAAGAGTACAGGAAGAAAATTCCAATGAAGAGGTATTTCTCAAAAATATAATTGGGGCCAGAGAGATAGTATGGAGGTAGGACGCTTGTCTTGCATGCAGAAGGATGATGGTTAGAATCCCGGTGACCCATATGGTCCCCCCAAGCTTGCCAGGAGTAATCCCCGAGTGTAACCCAAAAACCAAATAATAATAATAGTAATAATAATAATAATAATAATAATAATATAACTGAGTTGAGAAGTGCATGCATTCAAATTTAAGATTTCTAAAGAATACTAAGATTCCTAAAGAGATTTAAGTTAAAATACTTCAAGACACACCCTAATTAAAATGACAAAAATTCATAAAGAAATAGAATATTTGAAAACAAAAAGATCAAGGAAGGAAACTATATACAAAAGAGTGTTCTTACGATTGATAACAGATTTTTGAAATGTGAGCATGTAATAGAAAAGGATTTAAAAATACCTCATACATACAAAGTATAGATCAGGGGTCTCAAACTCGCTGCCCAAGGGCCGTTTGAGGGCCTCTGTACAAAATTTTGTGGCCCTCAACCGGCCTTCAAATATCGCATTATTTGCGATTATTCACTTACCAAATATTCGCAATAAAAATCGCATTAGTAAGAAAAAAAATCGCATTAAAAGTTTGCATTCCCCGAGCAGTTCTATTAGGGTATGCAAATGTTTAATGCAATTTTTTTGCGATTATTTCTTATTAATGCGATTTTTTATTGCGAATATTCGGTAAGTGAAATCCTTTATTCGGCCCTGCCTCACCCCGACTTTGCCTCCTGTGACCCCCAGGTAAATTGAGTTTGAGACCTCTGATATAGATGGATAGCTGTGATAGGCAGAGAATGGTGGTTGGTAAAATATGTTAAGTCAAAAGCTACGGGAAACATATCAAAAAGTTACAGATTTGGGAAAACAATTTCGAATGACTTCTGAAAAAGAATGTTGTCTAAAATATGCAGTGAGTTCTAAAAATTTAACAATAATTTAACAAACAAGATAATTTGAAGATTGGGCCCAAAACAATTGTTGAGTATGCTGTGTGTGAATTGTCTATGATGCTTGCTTGTTTGTGTTTTGTTTTATTGTAATTAAGATAGCATAGTTGCGATTAAACTTATAGTTTACTTCTAATTCACCCTCTCCTTGTTTGCTATGTCTTTTCCCACTGTGTAGTAATGGACAAAATGTCTTAAACAATTAAATATATCTAGCAATGAAACTACACAGATCACAAAGAAGCATATCAAAAGAGATGTCCACATAAAATCTGATATGTGAAATGCAAATTGAAACCATATGAGATAGCATCCGCATCTGTCAGAATGGTCAAAATCCAGAATAATAAAAACATCAAATTTTCACAAGGAAGAGCAACAAAACCCAATTTAGTGCCTGTGAGAATGTAGATTGTCGTGGCCACTTCAAGTTTGATAGCTCCTTATTAAATTAGACTCTTACCATTAAATTCAGCCATTGTAGGGGCCAGAGAATGACACAAGTGGTAGGGCATTTACCTTACATGCACTAACCTAGGACGGACCCATATTTGACCCCCAGCATCCCACATGGTCCCCCAAACCAGGCGTGATTTCTGAGAGCATAGCCAGGAATAACCCCTGAGCATCACCAGCTGTGGTTTAAAAACTAAACAAAAATTCAGCCATCGTGTTTCTTGATATTTATGCAAATGGACTGAAAATTTTAATTAACATATAAACTTACATACAGAAGTTTAAATCCCAAAACCTGGAAGAGAAAAAGAAGTTTCTGTGAATGGGAAAATCATGGTTATTTCAGACAATATGGTGCAGGTATAAAAATTGAGCCATTAAATCATGAAAACACAGAGGAAACTTATATTGCCAAGGGCAACAAGTGAACTTGAAAGGATAGCTACTGTACAACTCCAATATATTAGATTTTCTAAAGGAAAAAACACTACAGATAGAGTGAAGAATATATGAGTCTTTTTCCAGTTCTAGAAAGGAGGAAACTATGAATAGAACGAATACCTGGAAATTTTCAGCTAGGGCAACTTCTCTTAATACTATAATGGTGAGTGATGTATGTTCAAATTCATAGAATAGTCCTCACAAAGAATTTAAAATGTAAACTTTGAAATTTGAATGACTATCTCAATGTAGGAGAGATTTTTGGTAATGAGGAATCTATGCCTTAGAGGAAGAACAGAGATCCGGGAAATCTCTACTTTCTGATCAGTTGTGCTTTTCTTAATGTGCTGTTCAGGTGCAGAGATATAATACAGTGGGTAAGGTGTTTGCCTGCCTGAGCCAACCCTACTTTGAATTCAGGCACCTCATATGGGACCCCAAAACCTCCAGGACTGTTGCCCGATCACCACTGGCATGGCCAAATGCAAACAAAAGTAAAATTTAAATGCTATTCTAAGATAATAAAGCGTACTGCAAAATGTTACAAATCACATATAACTGAATGGTTATATATGAAGGATATCTTATCTTTACCAAATGGCAATTCCTCTAAAAATGTGCATGATTCAGCATTTAAAAAGAAATTATGTGTTGCACTAAAACATAAAAAGATGGGCTGCAATGATAGCACAGTGGTAGGGTTTTTGCCTTGCATGCAGCAGATTTGGGACTAACCCAGGTTTGATTCTCAACATTCTTGAGCCTACCAGGAGAGATTTCTGAGCACAAAAGCCAGGAGTAACCCCTGTGTGCTGCTGGATGTGGTCCCAAAATGAAACAAAACAAAATACATAAAAAGGTAAAAAATATATATATTTTTATTTTATAAGTTCATGAAAACCATATAGAAAAATGCAAGGTTGATCTATGATAACTACCTAAATCAAAGTTAAAAACTGAAAACAAATTTTCAGCCATATTGTTAAAATTAAAGAACTAGCATATACCTAATGCCACAATATACTATAACTTCTTCTTAATATTATTAATATGTCAAAATATATTTTTCCACTTCTATATAAACTTATTGAGTGAGACTTATGCTGAGAAGTATAAGGTTTAATAAGGCATAAATGACAAAATAAAGGAAATATTATGCATAAATATGTAGACACCCATATTTTCTTTCACTGATAATAACAATAAAGAACATTTTAGGGAGTATATAAATAAGCTACCAGAACTAACATTTGAGTTAGTCAATCTCTTAGGATACAAGCTTTAAGTACAAAATAATGTGTTACTAAACACTAGAAACAAATAATTAGAGGAGTGAATTTTAAATGTTTTCTATAACTGGAACCAAAATACAAATTAATTAGGAATTCATACAATGAAAACTGTGGAAGAACTCAGCAATGAACATAAAAGCTTGCTACAGAAATTATGAAAACTTAACAAATGAGGAGGTGAACTATGACTATTAATTTAAATATTTATGTTTTTATAACATCCATTCTATTTTAAATAGTTCTATTGATTCAATGCTATTTAGTGACATTTTCATTAGTTCTTTAATGCTCACTGAAATATTATTCTCAAATTCTTGAACAAAATCTAGAATACTTAAATCTTAACATATGTTGAGAACCTACAGTGACTGATTTGCTATACATTACTTCGTATCACATGGTGATTAAATAATTTTTTAAAGATTTGTTGAAAACATGTCTGACTGAAGATGTACTTTTATTGGGAATAGATAAATTGAAAGGACAGAAGTTATACATATATATGTAAATATACGTGCATTATTGATCAATTGATATTTTAGGAAAAGTGGGATGATTTTGAAAATTTAGTAGGAAGAACTGTTTTTTATTAATGGCATAGATATATCAATTTAGAGAGAAAAAAATAGTTACTTCTAAATCATATCAAATGAAAAATTTATTGTGCTGTTGATAATAAATATAAACATAATCTAAAATTGTAGTCTGAAAATCAAAAGAATATCCTCATAATCTTCTAATCATTTTTGGACACCATAAACACTAATTATAAACAGAAATGCCAAAATGCCATTAAATTATAGAGCATTGGTCTTAAAATAATTTTAAATAAAAATGTAAGCCACAAACTCTGAGATAATATTTCTTGAAAGATTAAGGCTATAATATATATAAATAATTCTTTTTGGTTAAATAATAATTATATGTAGCCCAATAAAATAAACTCAGCATAATATAGTTCGCAACAATTTGTTTAACCCCACTCCACTGAAATACCATTCTGCATACACTATGATGACTAAAATCTATGATTTTGGCATAATCAAAGAATTTTAGGTGGAATGCAGAATGTTTTCAAATATTTGCGAAGGTGAAATTGCAATTAGTTGTTAAAACAGGGGCCCGGGAGATAGCATGGAGATAAGGCTTTTGCCTTTCATGCAAAAGGTCATCGGTTCGAATCCCGGTGCCCCATATGGTCCCCCGTGCCTGCCAGGAGCAATTTCTGAGCATGGAGCCAGGAGTAACCCCTGAGCACTGCTGGGTGTGACCCCAAGCCCCCCCAAAAAAGTTGTTAAAACACACTATTTGGTTCAATTCCTTGGTATTTAGTCAAAGCACATACAAATATACATCTATATACAGCTCTGTAATTAAGGGCAAAACACTCATCAGAATTCACACATTCATCATTAAGAAATAGAAATTGTGGGGCCAGAGAGACAGCATGGAGGTAAGGCATTTGTCTTCCATGCAGAAGGACAGTGGTTTGAATCCTGACATCCCATATGGTTTCCCAAGCCTGCCAGGAGTGATTTCTGAGTGTAGAGCCAAGAGTGACTCCTGAGCTTTGCCAAGTGTTACCCAAAAACCAACCAACCAACCAAACAACCAAACAAAAAAACAGAAATAGAAATTGTAGATGGGGGCATTGGTAGTGGGAAGGTTACACTGATAAAGAGGGTGTACTTTTTTATGACTGAAACCCAACTACAAACATGTTTATAACCATGGCGCTTAAGTAAAGATATTTAAAAAGAAAGAAAAAGTAGAAATTGTGATACATTCTTCAAGGAAAGATGATGCAACGATAAAAAGGAACATCTGTGTCAGAAGATGGATCAGTGACTAAAGCATCTACTTATAAAGTATGAGATTACACGTAAAGCTGAGAATTCACTCAGTGCTGTTCACATGCCTTGAGTTCAAACTTAAGAGTTACTGTTTGTACCTGGGAGATCCTGGAGCCTGGGAGTTTGTATTAAATGAGATCCTGGGAGTTAAAAGCAATTTCCAGGCCTACTGTAGCCAACTGTGTGTAAGCAACTACAATTAAGGAGTAGAATTCTTGGCAAGCACAGAAGCAAATATGTGAACACTATAACCAAGCATGCATGCGAACTCTATCATGCTAGCAAGGAAGATAAGGTGCAGTACAGAAGAATAATATTATAATAGCTTAAAATAGTATAAAAATACAGTATAAAAATATAAAGCAAAAATATATAAAATATTTACATATAATGTATATTACATATAGTATAATAGTATAAAATATATACTATGTTATATAAAATAAAAATAGCATAAAACATATAATAATACAAAAGATAAAATAAGGCACTACACAGTCCCCTGTACATCACTTGTACTATATGTTCTTGATCTTCTGATCCAGAAATTAATGAAGTAAAGATAGAATATATTAAAGAATGATTCTGTGTGTTAATAAATTAATTAGTGAGTGAAAAAACTTATGACCTATTTTGTGAGAGTCTACAAAAAGTTACCCTTTCATGTGCAAGAGTAAACATTTTTCAGCATACATTATAGTATCTCATCATTTAAATCAATTTACCATGCATTATAAAGTTTTCTGATTGTTTTCTGGAATACAGTGTTTCAACATCAAGCCCTTCAGTACTGTCCACTTTCTTCTGCAAATGCCCCCCTTTCATCCATTCACCTGCTTCTATGTGAATCACATATTTTGAAATAACTTTGACACTGGTTTAGAGGATGGTTGCCAATAGAATTTCATGCATAACACTTTTTCACCTAGATTCTTTTCATGAAATAAACTATCACTATTTCAAATTAGCTTTACTTTCTATTACATTGGTTTGTATCAAGTTTAGAAAATCATTTTTCCAGGTAATTGAATACTTTCTTCCTTTTTTATTAAACCAGCATCTCTCTATACATGATGAAGTGCTTTCTTGTTTTCTCTCTGCAATAAATGTCCTATAGGCTTATAAATATCATTATTTTATACATAAAATAAACACATGAAGCTCACAAAGATTTTGACAGTCAGTTTAAAAATGCCCACATGTGGGATAAATTACATTTATTGGTACCATTTTAGGCAAAATAACATTAAACCTATAACTTTGTAGGTCATGTCCAAGTTCACTAACCTCAAAGAAATGATAGAACCTTGATTTTGCTCTACCATACAGTGTTGCTGTAGCATATTATACCAAACTGTTTTTCCCAGAACTGCTAACTAGAAATGCCATCCAGCATAGATATTAGTCTATTAGTGAAATAAAGCAGAACACGCAGAGTAGTATCTCTAAAGTGAAATAGTAACAAAACTAAGAACTTTATATTTTAGAAATACTTTGATCATAGTGCAAAGAATAAAAACAGTAAACAAAAAATGGAATATCTTTTTCTATGTCTTTGCAAACAGCCATCCATACAAAGATAGTGATATTCTTTTAGTATTGATAAACCTGAACACAAAGTAGCAAAAAAGACCATTCCACTCATAAATCAATTTTGATTTGTAGTTAGTCAGCTTTTCTATCTATCATGCTTTGAGGTAATTTATTTTTTTGTTGTTGTTTTTGTTTGTTTTTGGGGCCACACCCGGTGATGCTCAGGGGTTACTCCTGGTTAATCGCTCAGAAGTCGCTCCTGGCAGGCACGGGGGACCATATGGGGAAACGGGGGATCGAACCGCGGTCCATCCTAGGTTAGCACAGGCACCTTATCTCCAGCGCCACCGCCCGGCCCCAAACTTTGAGGTAATTTATAAATACACCTTGGAGATTACTTTTTCTTTATTTCTTTTCTTCTTTTCTTTATTATTTTATTCGTTCCTTCTTTCTTCTTTCATTCCTTCCTTCCTTTTGATTTTTTTCTGTGTATCTTAAGGGAACCATCAGTTTTTTCCTAAAAACTTTAAGACAATATATATTATTTAAAGATTCTTCCAATATGTTGGTTGAATACAAATGCTCTAGCCTATAAATATATCTTTCAATTTTCTAGCAAGCTGCACTTTGAGATCCCTTGGCATTTTGAAAAATTGATTGAAAACTGTATACCATATACCATAGAAACTAAAGGCCCTCTAAGAACATCTGAAAATATTTGACGAATGTGAAGCAGAAGACAGTGAAAAGCTTTGTTTTCCCAGACTCCTTACCAAAGGCTCAGACTCAAGGAGTTCCTTTTCCCAATAAGTCTATATCTACGTCAGAGGAGCTTAGTCATTTCACATGACGAACTTGTATCCTAATTGCAGATATCCTTAATGTCTCCTTTGACTCCAAGAAATATTTCAGGAATATTTCTTCAAGAAAAAGTTCCTTCACTTATAAAAATTCTGCAGCAGTTTGAAGATATTCACATTCTCTTGCTGCAAATCCATTTGGTACTTAACAAGAAGCATAGGCCCTGACAGCTGGTTGTTGAACAGATAAAACTTTCTGCACACATTTTCCATGTCATTAAATGTTCTTCCACAACATCATTTTTAATGGCCATGGAGCATTGAAACATATGCATGCACTATAATTTATTTAACTGATGCTCAATTGTTGGACAATTCCGTTGGTTTATCAAGAGTTCTGCAGTTTCCAAATTGTACCATTTTTCTAAACACCTGCCAGTCGTGATCAAATAAATGTTAGTGTTGTCTTATGTGCATTTTTTATTTTACAAGTAAATATAAGTAATATCCTTGTTACTTAATCACTTAAATTTGATTCCTCAATTCCATGCAATAATTTTGTTAGCTCTGGAGTCAAAATATATATTTAATCTCTCCACTCCTCTTCTTCTCTGCTGTCACCTGATCTGTATGACTATTTAACCAGATGTGCTAACATCACCTTTTGACTGAATTCTAAACATGTATTCTTGCCTTTCTGCAGAGGATTCTCTTCTTAGAAAACAAAATGATTAATGTTTGCTCCTATTAAATCCAATGGAAAGGCATCACATTCCATTTTTGGCAATTCAGTCCATATTTCTACTTTCAGTCTTTGGGTGATAGGTAAGCTAGTCTTCTTGCATTCCCTATTCCCTTAGACATTTATATTTCACCCAACTGACTTCTTAAACTGTGTTCCCACACCCAAATCCAGATCTTCATGTGGAGATGTTATGTCTTTTGTACCTTTGCTAAAGAATGTCTTTTCACAGAGATTATTCTCATACCAACTCATCAAAATTAGCCATTTCTCTTCCCAAGACTGAAGCAGCAGAGGCACATGGCTAAGAAATACCTGTCATTTTATATGGTATTTCAGTTTGGTGAACAAAATAGAGGGAGGAATTGTAAGGTACCAACTTTCTTTTGGTGTAAGGTTTAAGGAAAAATGAACAAACAGTTGGGTCAGCAGTTTAGTCGTAGGACCTGAAGCTGCAGTACAACTCCAGAGTTGCAGTGTAAGAGAATACTAGGGCCACCCCAGTGGAGTTCAAGATCCTTTATGGCCATCTGAAAGTCCCCAGAGATTATGGGATGCCTGAATCAAGCCCAGAGTGCATGTACATTACATGAACACTAAATCCTGTACAATCTTGCCAATGTAAAATTTTACATTTTGGTCTGAGATCAAGTAAGATGTCTACATGTCTTTGATAATATATTAATGGCTTATTTTTTACGCTGATCCCATTCCCATCTCCACAAATATTCTAAGATGTTAAAGTATGCATCCTATCTTGTATTACAGTTGGTTTTCAGGGTGGCCCCTCTAGCTACTGGGATAAAGTTACTGGCTCCTGAGATTAGAAACTAGGAGGAAAGAAAAGAGGAGGAAATAACAGGCCTATCTCAGTACATAGCCCAGGATCTTGTAAATGGCTTGGTTCTAAGGGATAACAATCCTAGGAATTTATCACCAGCTCTAGGCCCATACCTGCTTGCTTAATCTTGTATTTTATTGTTAAGCAATATAGGTAAGGTGTTTAAAATTCTAAAGTCTCATTTTGCCATTCTTTATTTGTCAGTCATATATTTAAAATCAGCATTTAAAATATCTTTGCTGGGGCCGGAGAGATAGCACAGAGCTAGAGTGTTGCCTTGTACACAGCCGAACCAGGATGGGTGGTGGTTGGAATCCCCACATTTCACATGGTCCCCCGAGCCTGCCAGGAGCGAGCTCTGAGCACAGAGCCAGAAGTAACCTCTGAGAGCCGCCGGGTGTGACCCAAAAACCCGAAAAAATTACCTTTGCTGTTTTGAGATTTAGTTTTACTTTTAAATATAACATGCTACAGATCTTTAGAACTCCTTTTAGACTCCTGTGCCAAAATTTCCTCTATTCCCTATAGACAACACCCCCATTAAGTTGACATCTCCCAAACAAAGAATTTAAGATTGACCTCATATCTCTAAATCTTAGATCTCTAAATCTTTTTATTTTTAAATTTTTTTATATTTTTGATGCTCAGGGGTTATTCCTGGCTAAGCACTCAGAAATTGCCCCTGGCTTGGGGGAACCATATGGGACGCCGAGGTCCTTCCTTGGTTAGCGCTTGCAAGGGAGACACCTTACCTCTGGCGCCACCTCTCCGGCCCCTATGTCTCTAAATCTTTTAGTAAAAGGTGGTGTGCCTATTTAAAATATTATTACTTCCTCTGGTAATATGAAGGGGAGGTTGTTTTGCTTTGTTTTAAGGTTTCTCAAATAGTGGTCTTGAGACCCAAAATTTTCTCTGGAAGTTAAATGCAAGGTCCCTGGCTTTGCTGTCTGAGCCAGGTGGTGCCAACTTATCTAAATATCTGGATGTTCAGAGCACTATGTAGTGTTGGAGGTCAAACTGGGTCACATACAAGATATGTGTCTTAAGTCCTGTATTTTCTCTCTGATCCCCATGTGGGGAAGCTTTCTCTAGAAACTACACAAATATCCTAAAACCTTTGTCAGGGCCTTTAGATAAAACCCCACAGGAAGACAGCAAAATGCAATCAGTACTTTCTCACCCAAAGTTTGCTTTTACATACACCACTGGAGCAAAGAGCTGAGGGTTGAGTTGGGGAAGTGCTGTCAGTTTTCATCTTTCTCCCTCTGATAGGGGAAGAGGCCTTGCACATCAATGAACAAGCCATCGTACTGACTGTATTTCTACTCTCCATGTCCCAGAGATAGAAAATGTCAGTTCCTATCTCTTTGATCCATTGTGGCAGATTTTTTGAGTGGAGATACAGGGTCTCTTCACATTTCTTTCTATCTCCTTTAATTATATTCAACAAGGAAGACAAGACTTAACTTCCCATAAGCAAGATACTTTTCACTCTCAGGGAACTGATTGCTCTTCTGGTTTGGGGAAAAATCTAAAGTTCTGTCATTTTTGACCCACCAAGGTTAAATAGAATTTGTGTTCATTCATTTCTAATAGAGGAGAAATTGAGCAAGGGAATTTACACATAGATTTGAGTGACTGATGATTGAACTTCTTGACAACTTTGAAAATGATCATTGGTTTTGAATACTTATTTTTAATCTACTCTTTAGTTAAGCAAAGTTTTCTGAATGCGCTTTTTCCATGTCATGAACATCTGTCAGTTTCTAGGTACAGAATTCTTCAGTGACAGATTAAACAAGGGCACAATATTTGGTACTTCAATCCACAAATTTAGGGAAATACTTTGTATATTCTCAAAGTTAGTTTGTTGTCAGTGATAGGCCAAAGAAAGAAATGAAGCAATACTAATATGAGATATGAAGATAGTCAAAAGCCTTGTTTCTTCTGCCTACTCTCTCCAAAGTTCTTGGCCTACAAATAGTAATTGACACAAAGTCAAGGTGAGATTCAGATAAGTTTCTGCCTGAGTAGAGGAGATGCTGCATAAGATTGTGTTGTTGTTGTTGTTGTTGCTGCTGTTGTTGTTGTTGTTGTTCTCCAGCATTAGCCAGTGGACAGTTTTTAAATGAGTAGTGAAGATTCAGAAAATTTGGTGTGCAGGAACCCTGGAAAGAATACATATCTACATGGCCAACTTGACTCATTACTATCCACCACCATATATGACTTTTAATAGTAAAATAAAGGGAATTTTAATTCTAAAATGCTAAGTTAGTGCCATATCAGCACTGGAGTCCCTCTTAGCTCAAGCTGGCAAAAGTTGGATTCCTTTATATTGTTTTTCTTCTATAAAAATGCTAGTTTTGTAGATCTGATATAGATTGCTCAAATGTGCATGGTTCGGCCTATCCTTTTAAGGAGATACAGAAAAAAAGCAATGAACTTTATGGTTCAATAGCATGTAGAAACCATACTTATTCTCCTTCATATTAATTTCTTAGAGCCCTTCATGCATACAGTCATAAAAAAGATTATGTGTGTGAAGAATTTACTTGAACCTCAAATTCCTGATCCAAAAGTTTTGGAAAAAAAATAGCTTTTGGTTTCCTCTGTGATTTTTTTTCCATAAGCAAGCTGGTTTTATATAACTAAGATAAATTGCTCAAATATGCATGGTTTACTCAGTCCTTTTAAGGTGATAGGACAAAGCAATGTGCTAGAGATTTGAATAATGTTCTATCTAGTATGACCTAACCAGAATACACTCTCAAAATAGTCCTTTATAACTGCAAAAATAAGTCCTACAAAATTACAAGGAAAACTAAATGTAATAAAAAAAAACTAAGGATTTTTCAAATTTTATATTTATAATCAGTAAGCTTCTTTGTCACCCACTCAGTAAGAAATAATATCTAATATGCAGTTTATAAGAATTATTATTTTGAATTGGAGATGAGAAAAATAGTGCTATAAAATACCTACTACTTATTTAAAAATAAAAATATACAATTAGTATGGTCACTAAATTCCAGGTATTATTGAATCCATTTTATTGAAAATTCTTTTAAAAATTTTTGTTAGAAAAAAAAATTTTTGCTAGATGTTAGCAAAGAAATACCCCCTGACTCCCCGAAAAAGTAACTGGCCCTTACAAATATATTTAGGAGTTAAATTAAGAAATTATCCTCTAGATTTTATTCCTTTGTGTCTTTCTTGTCCACCTATAATATATATTTAATATATATTACATATTATATATAAATAATTATATATGTTAGTTAAATTTTATAGTATTAATATATACTAATATATTGAATATATAGTAATTTAATTATAAATATGCATAATATAAATATATTGAATATATTTATATTTATATATCAGTTTTATATTTCCTAATACTACTATTGTTTATAAAAATATTAAATTTCTTTCTTTATTTTTTTTTTTGTTTTTGGGTCACACCCGGTGACACTCAGGGGTTACTCCTGGCTATTCGCTCAGAAGTTGCTCCTGGCAGGCACGGGGGACCATATGGGGAACCGGGGGCCGAACCGCAGTTCGTCCTAGGTTAGCGCAGGCAAGGCAGGTACCTTACCTCCAGCGCTACCGCCTGGCCCCCAAATATTACATTTCTATAATTGTGTGTATCTCAGAAATTAATTGAGTCTACTTTCAGAAGTACATAATAGGGTCAACAGCAAAATTATGTCAGATTAATCATGATTTCCCAAAACAAGCTCTTCATCAGAATCACCTCGGGTATATTTAGTCTAAAGATTTCCATGTTCCAACTCCAACTACTAAATAAATGAATCACTAATAGATTGAGGAATCAGTGTCTTAGTAAATACCCCCACTCGCCTCAGTTGGTTATACATATGCCAACTCCTACTGACTTGATTCTCCTAACGCATGAACAACTTAGACCAGGAGGGAGAGGAGCTAGAGGTGTAGCAAAATGGTTAGGGCAATTGCCTTGCTCGTTGTTGACCTGGTTTTGATGTCAGCATCCCATATGGTCCTCCAAACAACTTTAGGAATGACCCCTGAGCACAGAGCCAGGAGTAACCCATGAGTGCAACTAAGTGTGGCCTAAAAACTAAAAAAAAATTAAAATTATAATGTGGCAAGTAGCATCCCTTATCTGAGCATTCAAGGTGTCCAATATCTGCTTTCAACTAACTGTTCTTCTTTACACCATTGCCTGGATATGTCATAGGCAAATTCTAGTTGCCATCTCAATGTTTTATTGTGGATTATTAGGATCACTGCCCAGCTCTTAGTGATTTTTCTCATTCATGAAAATCAGAGGTATCAGCTGTCATCATTGTGTTAGGTGACCCTGCTCCTCCAGTCACAGATAATTAGTCTAGTGACATTGCCAAGTAGATCAATCAGACACATTCCCTTGGATCAGTGGTCCTCAAACTATGGCCCGCGGGCCACATATTGTATTTGTTCCCGTTTTGTTTCTTCACATCAAAATAAGATGTCTGCAGTGTGCATAGGAATTTGTTCATAATTTTTGTTTTTCCTATTGTCTGGCCCTCCAATGGTCTGAGGGACAGTGAACTGGG